>JAZFAU010000657.1:0-64340 GCA_037178615.1 Dione vanillae | reverse complement strand
TTTTTTTTTTAAACAAAAACCCAAGAAAAAACTTTTGTACGAAAAAATTTCGTTTTTTCTAAGAGGACTTCAACGTTCTTATTGACAACCGAGAAGCCGTGTAAGTTCCAATTTCTTATATTATAGTTTATATTAAACATACTGATAGTTCTTAGAACTAGTGCAGTGTAAAGTTTCGCTATTCAGAAGACGATATTTGATATTGACAAAAGGAGGAAAACCGAATGATTTGTAATAAGATTCTTCCTACATATAAAATTTGAGAAGTATTCTGTTAACCAAACTCTATGTGATTTTCATGTTGTATTTTGATTTTCATGTAATGCTACTTTAGTAGCATTATGTAATAATTTGATTCTATAATAACCTCAAATCACTTTGTGACCCTGAAACAAATTGCGGTCAGTGGCCTATTTGGCAGGTAGGTATGCTGCTTTTTTTATATTTTAATGGTGGTATGCTGCTATTATACAAAACGGTTGTTATAAAAGTTAATAATAAATTTACTGAATGGTACAGGTCGTATTTTGGTAAAATCGTTAAGGAGGCAGGCTTAATGCTTCCGGTTTCTAATGAATCTTCTTTTTTATAGTCATATTTACTTAAATTAAAATTATATATACAAAATAAGTAACAATCAAAATATCATACCATAATCATTTTTTTATTTCGTTGTAAATCCCCAATGTAGCAAGGTAGGCAAATATGTCTTAGTGAATGACACATCGTCCTCTACTTTCCGTACCGCCATCTAATTCGTTGCGTTGCGTGTTGAGTGGCAAACTCAGCGCCGTATAACATCTGGTGGTCCAGAAAATGATTCCTAAATGTAAAAAAATCGTATCATTCTGAATGTCTTACTTGCCATGAATAAATAATACATTTTACGATAATTTTACAATCGTATGTGAATAAAAGAAAGTGCATTAACTGTATGGCTTTCATCTACTTTAAAATTTGAACAACGGTCTCAACGTACTAATGTTAAGATAAAAAATAGTAAAATAAGAAGTACAGTATTAGCCATGTTTAATTTAACACAAATATACACATATATTCAAAAGCAGTAATTAATATTAACATGTTTCCTTACGAAGAAGCAAAACAATAGAATTACTTTCATTACAGCAGAGGGAAATTGGGCGCCTTAGTCTATAAAATATAAATGTACGGTATTATTATCTATAATTAAGTTTGTAGCCGTAAATATGAAATTTAACATGATACCTAAGGGAGTTTACGCACTATGTATTTAGTGAAAGCTTATAGAAATATTTTTATTATTTTTTTTACATAAAACAATTAATTAGGATAAGTATTTAGCACAGCGTTTATAATCAGCAACCACATTATTTAAAACGGTCCTTAATTTTTACAATTAGATAGAGAACTGTATAGAATTTCATAGAATACGCTTGGTATATAATTTCAGCTCAAATTTTCCGGCAGAATGAAGTGACAATTTTTATTTCATTTCAAATTATTTCAGCATTCACGAACAATTTTAAAGTGAAAAACTGTAAATAAAATGAAACTGTTATTTTCAACAACATTAAAATTATTTATAGCTCTTTTATTCAAAGTCAATGGTAGAATAAAACGCATAGTACTGGTAGAATTTACAGTTCGGTGGGAAACAAATATCCCGAAAAGTCACCATCATAAACTCAATAAGTATTTCGATCTTACAAACGAACTGACCAGGAATAGGTTGAGAATTAGCTTATATGCGGTTGAAGTAGGAGCGAAAGGTATAACAGCGAAATCTCTCTATTAAATTATAGAGAGATTTCTAAAAGATCTCAGCCTGTCTAGAATTAGCACAAATTCATTTCTGGAACGCACTTCGGAGGCGGCTTTGGTAGAATCATTTAAAATTTGGTTAGGTAGTGGGAGGAGCTCGGAAAGTGCAGGTGAGCGTTAATGCATCTTAAAGGGGCCCTTTAAACCTACACGTAGGTCGCAAGTCCCAAGCACTGCTCGGAGCTCCTCTTCCTACAACACGATGGGCCCGGCACCCGTACGGTGAATCCATGGAAAGCTAAATTGTTTCTTCTCATAGTGTATTTGATGGGATGAACAAAATTTTATACAAAACAATTTTGGTAATTCCAGTTTATTCAACATGGCTGGAATAACAATTTTACAATCTCTTTGCGTCACGTACTCGACACTCGTTGGACGCGAAGCAGAAAAGTAATCATTTCATACAATCGAAAGGTTCTGACTTATAGTCAGTCTGTCTATCTAAATATTTTTTTATTAGTAATTCAAAGAAAAATTTGAAGTTAATTTGTTAGGCGTAAAAATAAATAAAGGGACGTCGTGGCGCAGAGGCGTAACCGTCTGCCTGTAAACGCGACGGTTTGAGGGTTCGATTCCTATTAGAGGAAGATGGATGTTTCTATTTCCATTTTCTTTGCTCTGGAAACTAGGCAAAGCGCGGCGTTGAGTTCCGCCACTCAACACGCAATGCCTCAAAAAGGCGGAAAGTGGGGACGGAGAAAACAGGAACTAAGCAACGGAGTGTCTTAACACTAGGTTCGTATGGTTTCTGCAGTTCTCTTTGCCTATCCTGCAATATGCGGGATAAAGCGTGAAGTTAAAAAAAATATTTTTTTAGAAGGAATGTGAAAGTGGATTATAATTTTATATTATTAAGTTTTTAATTTAAGACTGTGTTCAATTTATACACCGTGTTGTTTAAATCAAGTGTAATGATATAAAGTGACCAAATGAGATACTTTTAGAAATTTTTCTTTAGTAACTAAAGAGCTAAAGAAAGTATCTTAGATGTTTATTGTTTTTGTGTGACTTTAGCGTTGATAATATTTTGAAGTAATTCGTTTCTTACGTCTTACGTTGATTTCAGTCTCTTAACTTTTCATATAATTACTGTGGAAAAAAATATTAATGTTTATATAAATACTAGTCCAAGTAATCAAAAAAGAAGTGATTTTGATGAATTATCATAAAGCACTATAACTACAATATGCTCCTAGCGATTTAACTAAATGTGCTTCACAGTAAGAACCTATATATGTTAATACATATAATGTAATAACTTAAGCGGCACACTGCTTACAATGTTAAGGTGGGTAGGATTTGAGTGAGCTCGCGTGCTCCTTGATTTATGATACATATAGTTTAGACAATATATAAGATAATTGGGCTTGAATGAAACTTGAAAGGAAAGTGTTGTAATTGTAAATTTACACAAACGCAAGGCCTGAATTAAATATTCGTAGAGAGACAGTTTCAGTAAAGACTATTAATTTTCATTTATATAATTTTACGAGGACTTAGAAAAACCTTCGTGCTGTCCAGGATTGCTGTCACATCAAATGTGTTAATTTTTGTGACTTATTTATTTCATTAATGCGATTTTTTAAATCTTTGACATCAACATACAGTATCTTAAATTTTTTGCTATAACAATATAAAGCGTGTAGATATTCGTTTGTTTTTATTTTTATAGTTTAGTTGTAGTTGCAATCCAAAATTAACAAAAAATTGTGAGTTTGCTTTGGTTCCTATGAAATTCAAATACGAAAAATTTACCAATTAATAAAGTTTTAATCTATCTATTTCTATTACAATATGAAATACTAGTTTGTAAATTTAATACGGAAATTAACCATTACAAATTTATTTTTGTAGTTCATCTACACCTATATAACTCATTATATTTTATATACTTTTCGAACATTTGCCTTTGTTTCTCAAAAATGAATTTCCTTAATAACTTTCATTAGAAAAACTATGGTAAATATATGAAAGATGTAAATAAATAATTTTAAATTAATTTAAATAATTCATTTTACGCTTACGTTTTTAGATTTTATTATAAAAAAGTCTCCTCTTTCGTATATGAATTAAAGGGGCAGCGTGAGATTGGTATCAAATGTACGATCTTAATAGGACAGTCGCGAGCCTGACCGTTTGACATTAAACACTTTTATTTCTCTATGAAACATCAATAGGATCTTGAGGATTAACCGGGGGATACATTGGTTAGCTCTCGCTAGGATTTCAGGTCTATTGGACTTGATGTATGGGCTGTGCTTATTCGCTTTAAGTTGACACTTTCAACTTTAGCAAAATATTGGTAAATTCAGTAATTTATTATTTATAATATTAGAGCTCTATTTATAAGTGCAATGCAGTCGTTAAACTAAATATGAATCTAGGTCTAAAATCTCACTAGTACACTACAGTACATGGAGTACACTTAGTAATTTTAGGTACATTTTCTAATTGTATGAAAATTATGCGATTATATAAATAATAAGCGATATTTTGCTAGCCTAGAGTTTGGTATAAATAGCAAGAAAAATATCGAAATGACGTGTAGATATGAAAATATGTACGGTGCTTGTATGTTAACATCGTTTGATTTTTGTGTTGATCGTTCAACAAATATTAAATGTAAATAAATTAATTCCCTCAAATTTAACATGCGTTCGTAAATATTTGGAAATATACACATTATAATTCAAACTACACTATTTGCAATAATAACTTTTCTATAAATTAAGTTGTGCGAAAATTTTGAAACATATTAAATAAATGTTGCGTTATAAAACTCTTAAAACAAAGTTTTAAAAACTTTTAATATATTTGCTTATATAATATTGATTATTTACGAGTATTTATAATTAGTGACAGGTGAAATGTCAAAAAGATACGAATGATGGTTAAGTGTACTTTATACTTGAATAATTACAGTCCATTTTAATAATATAGGATTAAAGGCCAACCATTTATATATTTTTTTGATAAACCATGTATTAAAAAAATATATTTATGATACTTTCATTCGCTTCTTTATATTTTGTTTTTAGCGTTAATTATTTGAATAAGGAATGCAGTGCCTTATCGATATAAGATACATGAATGTAATACACCGCCTAATTCTTGGCTAAAGTCATTTCAAATTATTGAACTGAATATTTTTAACAACATATTGTATCATTTTAGAAAACAAAGCTTCTATCCTAATAAAGTTAAGAATATTTTAGATTGATAAATCTAAAACTATAATATTATTATATATATATATATATATATATATATATATATATATATATATATATATATATATATATATATATATATATATATATATATATATATATATATATATATATATATATATATATATATATATATATATATATATATATATATATATATATATATATATATATATATATATATATATATATATATATATATATATATATATATATATATATATATATATATATATATATATATATATATATATATATATATATATATATATATATATATATTATTGCGTTCTGCTACCCAAATATATATATTGAATAGAGGGTAGGGTTGGTTCAGCAATTTTGGAAGCGTGCTGAAGGGTAGCTTATTTATTAATTATTTACCTTATATAGTCGGTCTTAGGATAATAGAAATTGTACAGTACCTTATCTTCATAATTCACAACACAAACACTGATTGTTCATGGCACCGTGAAATGTTTCACATTAGTCTTCTTCACTTAGGGTTACTTGCACTATTATCTTTTGTAGGTTTGTCTTTGTCAGGTTCAATATCAAGAGGGAATACACAAAAGGGAAATCAAATAAGGCTGAGGGAAAATCACACCGCTAATTAATATATCGATTCAGGAAGGACGTGCGCTCGCGTCGGCCGTCTCACGTATCCCTTTTACTACTTCTCGACAACTACTACTACCGCTCGCACCAGGAGT
The DNA here is from genome assembly GCA_037178615.1 of Dione vanillae. Classification (NCBI taxonomy): domain Eukaryota; kingdom Metazoa; phylum Arthropoda; class Insecta; order Lepidoptera; family Nymphalidae; genus Dione; species Dione vanillae. The sequence goes on along the minus strand of JAZFAU010000657.1, from coordinate 58,591 downwards.
TGGCACAAGACTCTAACTAGTCGGGGTTGCCATATATGAACAAACATAGCCCCCGCCCTAAACATCTAATGTTTACGAGAAAATGGGAGTAGCTAACTAATAGGTAGACGAACTAATTTGGTTAAGGCTCTCTTTAGGATACCTGTCGATGTCTTAACATCGACCACACGCACAACGCTATCTTTACCAGGATAAATTTGGGAAATGCGACCACGTCGCCACTGTAAAGGGGGTAAATTATCATCTTTTATGAGGACTAGCTCGCCTACTGTTGGAGGATTCACTGGATCAGTCCACTTCTGCCTAGTCTGCAGAGTGTAAAGGTACTCTAACTGCCACCGCGACCAAAAATGTTGAGTTATCTGTTGCACTACTTGAAAACGGGTTAAACGATTAATTTTTACATTGTTATAGTGATACTCCGGCAAAGCACTAAGAGGTTGGCCAATCAAAAAATGACCAGGCGTCAAAACTTCTAGATCGTTAGGGTCATTAGATAAGGGACATAACGGCCGGGAATTTAATACTGCTTCAATTTTAGCAAAAATCGTAAGTTGTAGTATTTAGGGAATAGGTGAGTAAGGGATCAGAAGGGGATTCACGCCATAAAATAAGTTGGTATTTACGATCATCCTGATGTACCCACGACATACGGAACATCATGCGTATGTCTGCCACAAACAACGACATGCTTACGAAAGTTAAGGAGGATTAGACTAATGTCCTTTTGTAATTTAGGACCACTATGTAGGCATTCATTAAGTGAGATACCGTTAGACGAGGGACAACTACCATCAAAAACAACACGTATTTTAGATGTGTCTCCGGTCTTAAAGACACCATGGTGGGGAATAAAGTAATGTTCACTGGGTAAGGGGAAGGGATAAGCACTCATATGATTTAACTCAATATACTCACGCATAAAAGAAATATATTTATCACGTAATTTAGGGTCCGCGTTTAAACGCTTCTCGAGGCCAAGGAAACGACGGATAGCTGTAGGTTTAGATTCTCCAAGAGTAGGTCGATCGTTCAGAAAGGGGAGCCTCACAATGAACCGACCGTCAGTGTGACGGGAGGTTGTACTTTTAAAAAATATCTCACACACGTTATCTAAGGGGTTAGCAATCATGGGTTGAGGGGTCTCTTCGACCTTCCAGAATCTCTCGATGAGACGGGATAAGGATATTCCAGTCATGGGGGGCTCTAATTCACCATAATCGGCAGCAACTGGACCGCAAACAATATAACCAAAAATTGTAGATAAAGCAGTAAGGCCGTTAAAGTTAAATATTTTATCTTGTAATAAAAGCGCGCCGAACACGTCAGCACCCAATAGTATATCTATCGGGCCAGGCTTATTATAGGTAGGGAAAAATCACTATTAGGAAAAAACACAGACTCAGGGAACTCAAACTCAGGATGCGTACCGGCAATCACATCTATAACTATAGCAGAGGTTGACACCTCAGGGAAGGAATTATACAAAGGTTTAAAACACAGGGAAATAGAACCACGGGAAACCACTAAAGGAATATTACCTATGCCACGTGCAGGGGCACAGGAGGGGGAGATGGTCAAATTGAGGTAATTAACAACAAGATCGGTTGTAATGAGGCAACCCTGGGCACCGGTATCACATAAGGCAAGCGCTTCAATATAATAACCACTAGCAGTTTTAACGTGTAATTTAACAGTAGGCAATAATATAAGGGAATTGGGTGAGATATTCAGGCAAGGGGAAGGGGGAGTAATACAAGTATCTAGCTATGTGGGTCTATCTTCTCTATTATAGGAATTATCACGATATCTTATATTATTTTCAACCTGTCTAGGTTGGGGCGGAGCATTTTCTCTGGGGGGAGAAGCTCTCTGGGAATGTCGTTGGGGGGAGCGCTGGAGTTGTGAAGGGGAATATTTCTTATGCTGGCCCCCGCCCATATGGGGACCGCGGGTAGAAGCAGGACAGGTACGCGGATAATTGCGTTTATTAAATTTGGAATTATAATTATAATTGCGATTGGATGAGGTGGGATACATTGGGTTACGGGAATCATTAAAACATAGCATAGTGTAGATGGGATGAGCGACCGCAGGTTGAACATTTGTAGTTCCGCTTGCACATAAGAATTGAATGTTTGTCCAAACACCTATAACATAACCGGGAATGTTTTACAAATCCCGATCTTTCTCTAGGATTCATAGCTCTAAATTCGGGACATTCACGGAGGTAATGGGAAGAGGGAGCACACAGGTAACATTTTTTACTATTATTTATTACAGGTAACATTTTTTGTCTATTATCTAATATAGGGGAGGGAGGAGCCGCAAAGTAAGTATGTATAGGTACAGTACTTTTAAATTTCGTCAGGTTAGAATCTACAAGAGAGGTGTTGCCAACGTTGTCATGGTGACGACATTCGTCTTCCAAAAAAGTAGTAAGATTTTTAAAGGTAGGTAATTCATCAGCGTCACCGCCATAACAACGCTCAAAACGGGATTTCAAATCAGAGGGAAGCTTAGTCAAACATATATGTACTAACATATAAGACCATGAGGAGACGGGTAACTCTAAACGTTCTAAACAGCGATAGGCAGTTAACAAGGGGTTCAAGAAGGCCGCGCGCAAACCTGTAAATTTATTCGAAATCTCCGGCAGGGTAAGTATCTGGGTTATGTAGGTATCAGCAAGAACCCGTGTATTGTGATATCGCTGTTTCAGCAACTCACGAGCAACTTCATAGTTGCCTTCTTCAATTTTTAAATGTAGGAACAACCGCTTAGGTTCATCTGCTAAGGATCCAACCAAGTACTGTAATTTCATTGTGGGGGTTAAATGGTGTTGGGAATCTACTACACTGTCAAACTGATCAATAAAACTTATCCAGGAGTCAGGACGTCCATCAAACTTAGGGATAGGTAAATCAGGTAATCTATTATAAGGAGTTCGCTCAGTAATATTTTTATTACTCATTCTTACGGGTGTACTGGCCATGACAGGATCAACTACGGGAGCAGGTGGGCACAACTCTAACTGACGCACCCGGAGGTCGTCTATTTTCTTATTTACTAAACGCATTTCTTTTTTTACATAACTAATTTCTTGGTAATCGATAGCCGGGTCTAACCCACCCAGGAGCACTGAGGACGCGGTTACAAATGAAGTACAATGAGAATCTAAATCCTTGAACCTAACTAATAATCTAGGTATTTCAAAAGTACCAAGAAGTTCCGAGGTATCGGTAATCCAATCGGAAACAAAGCGTATCACACCTATATTTCTTCTATATTCCGCGCTTTCCGTAAATAAGAAACATTTTACTGTTTCATCATGAGTAGCCATTTTAAATTATCAAGTAAACAAATAACTGAACTAAAATATTAAAAAATTAATAAACGCGTAATAAACAATGAACCCACTAACAACGGGCGAAATCAGAAATCAAGTAAACAAGTAACTCAACGAAAATATTAAAAAAATAATAAACTCGTAATAAACAATGAATCCACAACAACGGGCGAGATAAGAAACCAGTTACGGTCGAGGTCAGGGACGCGTCGAGTCGGCGATCTACTTATATCGCAATACAACAAAATAATATGATATATAATATGACTACAATTAAGGCTTAAACTTCATTTAAATAAAAATAAAAAAAAAGGGTAACAATAAAAGTGTAGGGATAATATTTTAAGGTAAGTAAGTTTTTTAAGGAAATTATATTAAAATATTTTAACTAACTTCAATTATAATTTAAAACGGGATAGGTAATAACGTATAGGCGTATTATTATAAAATATATATAACCATATTATGTGTCATTTATTATATTTTATATTTAATATATAAAATTATATTCAATATTTATTTATATATTTTACACATTATACATTCACCCTACACAATTATATATTCAATATTATATGTATAAAAATTTCATATAATATTATTTATAATAAAATATAATTCACGAGCATACTCGAATGAAACGCGTAGTATGCGGCAAGGCGAGCGCGACGTTACGATTCTACCCGCGACTGCGTTATATTTTTAAACAACTCGATGCGAACACGTTTTAAAAGGTTAGGAAATCAAGTAAATTATATTGTAATTATGCGTTAGGTACCAAATTAAGAGCCAAAATACCAAAACGGGAGAATAACACTATAATCAAGGGAACTCAGAGGCATGAAACTACGCTATGATCAAGGGGACTCAGAGGGATGAAACTACGCTATAATCAAGGGGACTCAGAGGGATGAAACTACGCTATAATTAAGGGGACTCAGAGGGATGAAACTACGCTATAATCAAGGGGACTCAGAGGGATGAAACTACGCTCTGCTACCAGAAATGTGTAGTAGTGTTATAATGAACTGCGTTCTGCTACCCAAAAATATATATTGAATAGAGGGTAGGGTTGGTTCAGCAATTGTGGAAGCGTGCTGAGGGGTAGCTTATTTATTAATTATTTACCTTATATAGTCGGTCTTAGGATAATAGAAATTGTACAGTACCTTATCTTCATAATTCACAACACAAACACTGATTGTTCATGGCACCGTGGAATGTTTCACATTAGTCTTCTTCACTTAGGGTTACTTAGGTTTGTCTTTGTCAGGTTCAATATCAAGAGGGAATACACAAAAGGGAAATCAAATAAGGCTGAGGGAAAATCACACCGTTAATTAATATATCGATTCAGGAAGGACGTGCGCTCGCGTCGGCCGTCTCACGTGCCCCTTTTACTACTTCTCGACAACTACTACTACCGCTCGCGCCGGGAGTTGGCACAAGACTCTAACTAGTCGGGGTTGCCATATATGAACAAACATATGTATATATATATATATATATATATATATATATATATATATATATATATATATATATATATATATATATATATATATATATATATATATATATATATATATATATATATATATATATATATATATATATATATATATATATATATATATATATTCCCGATTGGAATTGCAACCAACATAATATATTGGATGCAACATATTTAATATATTCAGATAAACATAGATGTTTTAGAAATAAAGTTTCATTTAAAAGTTTTTATGCTATTATTTTATTGAAAAATAATAACAAACTCAAAATCGTCTACGCCACAACATTATTTAGTTTCTTAGTTACGTTACGTACTTTACGTAACTAAACAACAGATTAAGTTTGACAAAAACGTTTTTTACTTTGGTTTGAAGAATACTTATAGTTTTATATGAATTTACTCTGAAATAAAACTTTTATATTTAAAGCAAAACTATTGAATTTCAAAAGCCATCTCTTGGAGCCTTCTGTGTCTTATGTGGCACGAGTATATGTATATATGGTAAACAGCTCGATCTATTTTATTCTTTACGTCGTCCTCTTATAACGTAGTCAAGTTTTATTTCGTTTTAAAATATAAACCCTTATAATAAAATATCTTAAAGTATAAGTATAATATCCATTGGGATATTAACATGCCATACAACATACTATCGTTTCCTGCGGCTTACCTAACCAATATAAATCATGCCTAAGTTTGTTGGTCTTGTTATAATTTAAACTGCTAAGCAATATGTTAAATATTTATGTTGCTATTTATCCCCTTCAGGAATTTGGTTAATTTTGATAATATACAGGATCGTGAATCAAGTTAAGGTATGAGAATAAGGTTTTATATAATGAATACTATAATTTAAAAAAAAATAACATTAGATAAAATTTTGTTTTTTTTTGAAAAGTAATTATTTTTCGATATTTAAATTATTCATAGAACCAATATCACCATGAACATGTTACGATACGCCTTAGCTTACTCTGACCACATGACCATTAGATTACATGAAAACGATTTCTCAATATATCAATTATCAAAGACAGGATGAGGTTTCTATTTTGAAAAATTTATTCTTTAGATAAGTGCGTGCAGCCAAAAAGTTTTTACAGTTTGTAATATTAGTACAGATTATTTTTGCTTTTGCCTTTAACATAAAATGTTGTTTAAATGAATAAAAGATTTTGTTGGCCTACGCTACTTTGTGAAACAAATTGATGAATCTCAAGTTTTTTAAAATTAATATTGTCTTACAGCTGTGTACAATAAAGGACAATTACGTCAAACTTTTTATAAGATTTCTTTATATTAGTTTAATATCCACTGGCAAAAAGAACTCTTACGAGTCCAAGCCAGATCTCATTTTCCTCATCCATTGTGTGTATATTGCGTAGAAACAGACCAATTATTTATTATTTTCTTAAATATAACAACAAAAAAATGTTTTTAGCTTTTATTTTCGTGACCAAGAAATAATATTTCTTGTTAATAAATTTTGAACAAATATATTACGAGCGGGGAACAGAGTGGCTTTAGTGTTAGGATCTTTTTATGTACCCTGTTATTATCAGCACAATTTTATTTAGCATTGAACGTGACGTTTCCACTTTCAGAGAAATTGTATAGAAATCGTTGTTATTTATAAATTATACACGTTATATCTAATTAGAGAAGTACATACTTCTAACTTAACGAATCGACATACATTGTGAAAGATACACCGATATTTAATTTAAAGTTTACAAATTAGTGATAAGTAATTTTTAATCAAAATTCCAATATCATATAGAAACATAAAATAAAACAATTTGAACAACTGGGGGAAAGAATGCAATAGCGTTTGGTTTTAAAAGACCGCTTTATTAAAAAAGAAAAATAGCACTAGAATCCAATGGGAATCCTTTATTCAAATCTGCCTTTGTCCGGACGCAATTCAACTGAACAAAACTTACGTGTATGAAGAATACCAAGCGATGTGTGAAAACGTTGCTATTTTGTCACTTTAAAGTGGTTATTAAATTACCCTGACGTTCTCTTTGGTAGGCCCATTTTTAGTATAGTTTATTGTTCTGAATACGTTCTTATGCAATTGGTAGAGATTACTTAGTATTAAGTCACTCTATTCTCCTATTTTCAGCTAATTTTGTGTTAAACAGTCAAATCCAAAGTAGTATTATTTCTTAGTACTGCTTTCATTCTTCAGATACAACGAGTTTGCCGTCAGGGGCTGTCCCGCTATCCCACTATGATGTCATTTTTACCTTATATAATATACTATATATGGCGTTACATATATTTTTATTTGCTCGTTTAATTTAACGGTGCGCTGAATACGGATTGAGTCAAAATTGAGATGTATAAAAGTTATTTATTACTGTTTTAGTTATAAGCCTACTGGCAAGGCTGATATTTATATGTATATGTCTTTTGTTAATGCCAAATTTTTACTTTTTAATAATTCAAACACGTTTATGACGCGCTCTTGTAATTGCATTTTAGTTTAGAGTAAATAAAGATTTTATTTTATTATACTATTTCATTCATAAATCCAAGCTTTTAATGCAAATTTGTTTACTTTATTATAATTCGAATACTTCTATGAAAATTTAATAAAATGTATTACAAGAATAGCTCTTGCATTTATATTTTAGTTTTTTAAAAATTTTTTTTTCCTCAAATATTGTATTCAATAAAACTTAATTAGCCTTGAACTGTAGTCTCTGTTTTTGTACTGAAAAGTTTGTATTGTTTTGAAGTGAATATTGTGAAAATAAACGCTACTCTTACATTTATATAGAATATCAGTATCAATGTTATAAAATTTCGGATTATTTTTGGTTGTACGCTAGCGTATCCCAGGAACTATTGTGAGATTTGGAAAATAGTTTTCTGTGTAATAATCCATTTATTGGTAGTGGTGGCCATAGGCTTTATTAGTGTTACGATGTAGTCGAATGTCCGAACTTTCTTAATTCCACATCCATTTGAGAATGCAAAGCCGCAGATAAAAAAGAGGACCTTACTAAAAACAATTGAATCTAAATTTATAATTGAGACATATGTTCTCAGCTGTAGTGGCTATTACTACACATTACTTCTCTTACATTTTAATCACTTTGCTAAGAAATCTAGGCTGGTATCTTTATAGTTTTTAGTGCTAGTAGCAATAGGAAAGCAGTAAAACTAAGTGGGATAGATTATTGTACAAGAAATAACTAAAGTTTTTTTTGCTTCACGCTTTTATCCCGCACATGGCAGGGTAGGCAGAGGGAACTGCAGGAACCTTAGGAGCCTAGTGTAAAGACACTCCGTTGTTTAGTCCCTGCATTCACCGTTCTCGTTTTCCGCCCTTTTTTTCGGTCATTGCATGTTGAGTGGCGGAACTCAACGCCGTGCTTTGCCTAGTTGCCAGAGCGATGAAAACGCAAATAGGAAAATCCATCTTCTCCGACTGGGAATCGGACCCAGAAACCGTCTCGTTACACGCAGACATTGTGCCCCTGCGCCACGACGGTCCTCACAAGGTTACTTAATGGTCTGATTTTATTTAAGTGTGGGTATATGTGTGTGTGCGTATGTGAGTGTATCAAGTATTGTGTGAGATAAATGGTATTTCAATGGAGGGTTTTTAATTCTTAAAAATGGTGGAATTAAATTCTGTGAGAAAATATATCTAAATATGTAATAAGTAAGCAGAAACTTATTTAAATATCTTTTACAAGGTTTATATATGTGCACCATTCCAGGAACTGTTGTTGAGATCTGGAATTTTTTTTGTGTGCTATAGCAAGTCCATTTATAGGTTAGGTGGGCAATAATACATAGGTCCAATATAACAATAACCGTCGTGACGTAGTCCACTATGCCTACTCTCTTTATTTGTCTTTCATTCAGTTATACCTTAACATAAGAACAATTGATTCTATATTTATATTCAGGGTTTTACTTGATATTACTACACGGTGGTTCAAGATACTAATCAACCTCACATTACGTCAGTTACATTTTACAAAAAATTACATTAATGTGAGGCAAATGTTGTTTCAAGAGAGAGTTTTTCTTTCTTAAAATTGGTGGAATTAAATTCTGTGACAGAGTATCACTAAATACGTAATAAGTACGCAGAAGCTTTTTTGGGTATCTCTTACGAGGTTTATATACGTAGGTGCACCGCAAATATAGGACTTGCATGATAAACATCAAGTTACTTTTTGGAATCCTTTAAGTTACGCACACTTGCAGAGGCGAGATTTTCCGTTTTTAACATTCGGTACCGTTTTTGCTACCTTTTTTTTAAGATCTCGAAAAGACGGATTGGTTAAAAATAAAGCCGTTGCTCTAACTTGAACAGGTAAATTGATAATTGATTAAACAAATTCTATGCGTTCGTCAATTGGATTTGCTCATTGGAAAAACACATTTACACGCGTTTTCTGTCCATATCGAAAATTTTGTCTTTTTAAAAAGAAAAGACTTCTAGCTTTATCATTCCTTAAAATTGCTAAGCTAATAAAACGAAGCGCATGTGTGCGAGTAACCCACTAGTAAATATAAAATGGTCTTTTGTTTAAAAATTACAATGTAAAGGACTTTTTTTTTTGTTTTTGACCTTTTAATGTTTGGATTTAGTTTTTATTTTCTAAGTCAAGTCCAATAATATAGTTAACAAACATAATATAGGCATAGTATGGGAGTAAATAATTTCTACTTAATTAATTTATGCTAGAAATAACAAAGCAAGTTGCGAATACTTAAGTTGTATACGTAGTAAGTATTACTTTATACAGTGAAGGATTTTTATACATACATATCTTAATATGTTCTTAATAACAGTAGTGAAATGGTACCGTCATAAACTAACAATTATGTATGAGAAGAGACGTAAAATGATGTAAAATTTGCGATTTGTTTCATTGTTATGTCTGTTTTACATTATGCACGCATATCTTGAGATCTTTTGGGCGTATTTAAATATAATATTAGTAAGTCAGGGCATGAACTACATGAAGTAATAATATGATGCCATAGTACAAATAATTGACCACAGATTAGCTGAAATTTAATAAATATAGATATATCTATAGTTAAACTCGCCAAGTGAAATCTGGAGCAACTAATATAGAGACAATCTAAACTATAAAAATGAGGAAATATGAATAAATCGGTAAGTGAGATTCAAGTGGTTAGTGAGAGCGAATATACTTGTAATAAAGTCAAAGTCAAGTCAAAGTCAAAGTCAAAACAATTTTATTCAAAATAAGAAGTACAAGCTTCATTTTTTGAACGTCAAATAATTTACCACCGGTTCGCTAAAGTTAATGCCTCAGACCTGAGAAGAACCGGCGTAAGAAACTCAGCTGGACTTGATCTGCTTTATTTTTTTTTTTTTTAATTTTCCAGATGTTTACAATTTCACAACTAGACTGGAGCGAGCATTTCATTCCCAAGGTGTGTTATCATTTACGAAATCATTAATATGGTAATAACCTTTAACACACAAACGTCGTTTCACAACTTTTTTAAATTGTGATATAGAACAATCTCGGACGTTTTCTGGGGTCCTATTGTAGAAGCATACAGACTGTCCCATAAAAGAATTGCGGATGCGATTTAGTCTAGTTACAGGCGCGGTGAGTTTATGCCTGTTTCTTGTATTAATATTGTGTACATCACCAATTTTAGTAAAATCGTTAATATTTTTTTTTGCATACATTAAATTATCAAAGATATACTGTGATGCAACGGTCATTATATTTATTTCCTTAAATTTTTGTCTTAAGGAATCTTTTGGATTTAGGTTATAGATTGCGCGAATAGCCCGCTTCTGCAGAACAAAGATGGAATTAATAGAGGCTGCATTACCCCAAAGCAAAATGCCATATGACATAATGCTATGAAAGTAACTAAAGTAAACAAGGCGAGCCGTATCCACATCAGTTAACAATCTAATTTTTTTGACAGCAAACGCTGCTGAGCTGAGCTTATTCGCCAATCCATCAATATGAGGTCCCCACTGTAATTTAGAGTCAATGGTGATACCTAGAAATACCGTAGAATCGACGGGTTCCACAGTTTCACCACTCAAAAGTACATCGACTTTAACAGTTTTTGTGTTTGGCGTTCTGAATAATACACATTTAGTTTTTTTACTATTCAGTAGTAAGTTATTAACACTAAACCAATGTACTATTTTTGAGAGAGCATTGTTTACATCGTCATAGACGTTTAGTTGTCTTTTCATTTTAAAAATCAATGAAGTATCATCAGCAAACAATACTATCTCATGGTCCCTTCCAACTAAATGAGGCAGATCATTTATATAGATTAGAAATAGGAAAGGACCAAGAATAGACCCTTGTGGGACCCCCATACTGATTAATGAGCCAGGAGATTTCTTGCCATTCACCTCAACCCTCTGAACTCTGTCAGCTAAATAAGAGGTCAGAAGATCGAGTGCACGTCCTCTTATGCCGTAATGGTGTAGTTTCATGACCAATGTGGAGTGCTGGACGCAATCAAATGCTTTGGATAAGTCACAGAACATACCAAGAGCGTCCTGTGACTCCTCCCAAGCTTCGTAGATACTTTTTATTAGTCCTATTCCAGCATCCGTAGTAGAACGACCCTTAGTAAAGCCATACTGTTTTTCATGCATAAGATTGTGCACATTAAAATGAACTAATATTTGATTTAATATTATTTTTTCAAAAATTTTACTAAATGAGGGTAGTACAGATACTGGTCTAAAGTTGTTAGGATCTGCTGTGCTACCAGATTTAAATATAGTTATGACTTTACTAAATTTCATTAAATCAGGAAACACACCATGTTCTATACAATTATTAAATATAGTAGCGAGGTAAGGAGCAACAGCGTCTATTATATGACTAATTAGTTTTACAGAAATGCCCCATAAGTCGGTTGTTTTCTTCATATTTAGGGATTTAAATGTTTTAACAATATCTCTAGAAGTAACTAATTCAAATTTAAATTCTACATGACATTCTGGTACGCTCTCCTTGAGCAGTGATTCAGCGACGGTTGTGGAAGATATAAGAGTTTTGGTTGTGGAGACTGGAATGTCAGCGAAGGATTTTTCAAAGGTGCATGCAACATCTAGATCAGATCTAGTTACATTATTACCAACTTTTAATTTAAACTCATAGATGTGATCCCTAGCTCTTCCAGCCTCACTATTTATTATGTTCCATGTCATTTTAATTTTATCATTGGAATTTTTAATTTTATTTTTAATATGTAAAGATTTTGCCATGGAACACACTTTTTTAAACAATTTGGAATAGGTCTTAACATGATTTATAAATGCTTTACTGTGGTTATATGTTTTTTCACTATAAAGTTCATATAACCTTTGTCTACTCTTATGAATTCCCACAGTCGCCCAATCCTTAAATGACAAGAAACCCCTGGAATCAATTGTTTTGGAAGTGAATATAGCATTAAATTCATTTTTAATAATTTTAAAAAAATTACTATAGAGTATGTTTGGTTTATTATTAAATTTTAGAAATTTAAGTTTTGCCGCTATATTACTTTCAAATTTTTCTATACGACCAGTTGTCATAGGTACACAATTAATTTTACGCTTATTATTAATTTTATTAATTTTACTAATTTTATAAAATATAAAACAAAATATATATAAAACAAAATAGATGGAATGGATTGAAGAAACCTATTGTGGTATTGTCACAGAAAGTTGGAAAATATATTTTTTGACCGACAAATTTAGATCAAGCTTTCGATATTATCATTATAAGACTTTTTTGGCGGCCAGAGTGTATAGCCTTCAGACACAATCCAGATCTAGTTGTATTAACGTTTCAAAAAAAAAAAACCAAAGCCAAAGTATTATTTTGGCAGGTTTATTAGAAGGAATTATTTTATGTAAAACTACGCGCCAGTATCGTTAGATGCTTTAGTTTAACAAATTTTTCGTGACCCCCAAATGGGAAATTGTTTTTTTTTTTCAGAGCTCTGTACCTAAAAAAAAAAACTCTATAGGCTTACCTTGTGTCTCTCTTACAAAAATCGTTTGCTCAAAATCATGTGTGCTATCAATCTGAAAGTAATATCCAAAATCTAAACGGTGTAGTCTCTTACAACACTAAAAAAAAGTAAGTTTTCAAACATCACAAGAAATTTTGCGCGTACATATAATGTACAATGCTATTTTTTTTATTAAACAAAAAAGCATGAAATTGCGTGTTATCGAACATCTTTACCACATATCGTACTATCGATTATTTACGGCAAATCATTATTAGGTAGATTTTTGAAAATCACTAAATAATAATAATAGCCATGCTGTAAAATCTTTAAAGCACTTCCCGTGCACATAGAGTTTACGAATTGTAATGAAAGATAGTATGAACAAAATAAATTCATGAAAAACCTGACTGACTGACTTAATATGTACTGTAGTTAACATGTGATATAACTTCTCCCTCTCTCGTTTCACACTTCTCTTTCTCTTCGATTACTCACTCTCACTGTCTCACTTGGAATGTATAAAACAAAGATATGAAAACTGGTGATTATAAATTAATTGTTTCTAATATTGCAAACTTATATTCGTACTTAATTCGTGCAATTGAAGTTGTCAGTTTTATAAATTGTATTTGCCTCGAGCGTGGGAAATTGGAACGGAACTCGGTGCGAACGTACTCAGCGCACTTGACCAAGAATTCTTATGTGACTACAAATTTACTATAAGTGGGCAGTATATTTAAATATTTAGTGGCAGCAATCACAGGTTCATTAAGGACAACTCTATGCCTTGAAAAATAGCAATAATCTTCGAAAACATCATCAAATATTGGAACTAGTTTATCTTTGAAAGTAAAGCAGTATATTTTTTGTATATGGTTTCATTCTTTCTTCCAAGAAGGATTGAACTTACTTATTAAAAATATTTTTTAGAGTGAGACCAATGAGTCATCGCGAAATTTTTATAAATAAATAATAAAAATAACAATATAGCAAAAATGTTTAATTTTAATTTTTTTTTTATTATAGAAAAATAGTCTCCTCTTTGGTTGTGCATTATAAGGGGAGGGTTGAGATTGGATCAAAGTACGATCTTATAGGACCGGTCGTTAGCATGACCGTTTGACATAAAATAATTTTTAGTTTTCTATTGAAACATCATATGTATTGAGGGACTAACCGGGGATATATTGGTTCCCTCCGCTAGGATTCAGGCTTAATTGAACTTTGATGTAGGGCTGAGCTTATTCGATTATATGTTGACACTTTATTTAGTGAAATATAGTAAAATTCAGGAGTGTTTATATTTATTTCAAAAATTAAAAACTCCATTTAATAACACTTAGATATATATATATATATATATATATATAGATATAATATATAAGTATATATATATATATCGATATACATATTATATATATATAGATTATATATATAGAATATATGATATCTATATAGCTATATATATATATATATATATATATATATATATATATATATATATATATATATATTTATATATATTATATATATATATATATATACTAATATATATATATATATATTATATATATATGATATATTATATATATATATATAGATATATATATATTATATATTAATATATTATATATATATAATTATTATAGATATATATAGCGTTAGAGTAAAAGAAAGGTATCGAAATGCCGGTCCAAATGTGAAAATACGTTACGAAAAACTTTTATTTAACTCTGTCGATTTGTGTGTTGACGTTCAACAAATATTAAATGTAAAGTAAATTACTTCCCTCCATTAGCATCCGTGCTAAAGATTTGAAAATGTACACTTCTCTCATAGTTTAAACTATTATTTACAATAATAGCTTACCTTTATTAACTAAGGTGCGAAATTACAAAAAATACGTAAATAATTCTTGTGTTTATGAATATGTCAAATATGGATCGGATGTTTAATTATATTGGTAACAGACGAAACGTCTAAAATATTCAATATAGATAGTTTCTTTATTCTACAGTTTCTCAATTAGCGTTCATGTTAGAAAGTAATCTGGACAGTCACCTATTGTGAGTATTTTGATATATTCATTAATAATGTAATGCGGCTTTTTAGAATGCCTTATCTGACCTACGTAAGACATATGAATTGTGTTTATATAAGACCGGTTTATCTTTTTGTAACTTAAGTACTAAATAGCTAAATAGTTTCAATATTATGAACTGCATACTTTTAACAAAATTTTTAGAATTTAATTTAACAACGTTTAGAATAGTTAAGCATATAAATCTGTCACATATTAAACATAAAAAAACGCATACTTTACTAGCAGTACTTTATCAAATCAAAGCGGCTTACATTTACTTTAAATATTTCCCGAGTGGAAGTTCAACCAGCATATATCGAATGTAAAAGGAACTGTGACTCAGGAGTGTCATAACTACGATGCTCTGTTTCTAATTACTTATTAAAAAAAGTAGATTTTGTGTTTTAAGCAATATTTATTATTTATATAATAGCTATTTGTAAATGGAATAAAAAAATATTTATATTAATATGGTTTAAAAAAAATAAAGTTTATAAAAATGTTTTTATAAACTTATTCCAAAAAAATAATAAACAAACAAGACATTAAGTGTCTAAATATTAATCTCTTTTGAATGAGGTACTTACTATTTTTTATTAAATGGCAACAAGAAAAATTTATTGAAAAACATCTTAAACAACAGATAAGTATAAAAAAACTATTCTTTAGAAAGTTTTTAAATGAAAAAAAAATAAAATAAAATAGAAAAATATTAAATGCTTAGTTAAAATTTATTTTGAAATAAGATTTTATATTGTAAACTTTAAACGTATTGATATCAGAAGCATCTCTTAGACCTTCTTGATTGCAAGAGGTCTTGTATATATGGTAAACAGTTCGATAGGTTTTGGGGTCTAAGTTGGTTAAGTTATATTAGTGTTCAGATATAAGTCTTATACATAGATATGTAAAATAATAGGTGGGTAAAATTTTAAATATATCAAATAAATAAAATATTTTAGTACTTCCATATTTCAAACTTTATAGATCCATTATAGATCCGATTCTGGAACTATTTTTATCAAAGTCATAGAACTAGTTTTTTAACTTGTTGCTAATAAACTAAGCTAAATTATAGAATTCGGCTATGTTTAAAATATCATACAAGGCTTAAAAAGGATATATAAGCCGTAATTACGCTATAGGCTCTAGTGAAAAAATAAAAACCAAATTCTTTATTATACAAAGCCGTACATTAAAATTCGTAAAGTATAAACATTAATATCTATTAGAATATTTAACAGGCCTAAACATACTATCGTTCTGTGGCTGAACTAACCAATATAAATAATGCCTAAGTTTGTTGGGCTTGAATAATTAAAATGCTAAGCAATATGTTAAATATTATGTGGTATTTATCTCCTGCAGGATTTGGTAATGTATGATATATACAGGATCGTGAATCAAGTTACGGTATCAGAATACGCTTAGTATAAAAAGATTCTGAAATGACTCGGGTTGAGTTTTCGTTGCAATATAAATAACAAAAAGTAAATATAGTCTAGAACGGAATTAATATAATTAAAAACCTTATAGTGGTTGATTTTGCATTTTTAAGAGTAATTATTGTTCGATCTACTATCCTGTTGATTCAGCATAAATATCGTTGACCTATAGCCAAATTCCTTTATCTGCGGCGCTATGTTTAAAAAGGGAATAATACATTCTAAATAATTGTAGAGTCTTGTGACATGAAGTTTTTGAAAGAGCGAGTTTACTCTGATTCTGATTCCTCATAAAGCAATTATCTAAGACAAGTGGTTTTCTATTCGAAGAAATGATTCTAAGATTAGTGTATGCAGCCAAATAATTACTTTAGACTTGTGACTATTCGTACACTTGTTATGACATTAAAATATATATTATTATGTAGTCAAAGAATAAAAAATATTGGTGGTGAACGATACTTGAGAAACAAATTCATGAATCTGAAGTTTGTAAAATTAAAAGCTTAAAAGTCCAATAAGAAAAAATATTTTCCCTGGTACAGTGAGAGTGTTGGCGGAAGATCTGTCCAGGTTGAAACAAACAACGAAAGCGGCGCGGAAAGGACTTGAAAATGCCCCACGGGCGGGAAAAAAATTACAAGAGAAGAGAAGGCCTGGTATATATATTATTTTGGGACACAGTAGTGTGAGCATGGTGTGCGCTAAAGGCTCTTTGACTATCACTGGGATTGAGTGACCCTCAATGTCCATGGGGAGCCATGGAGGTTGAAAAAAAATATCAGGAGTCCATTTCCACCGGGGACACGTATTAGCATCTCAATTAAAGCAATCGGAAGGGAACGCCACACGACGAACGATTAGCGGTCTGTTAGTAGAGAATCGCGGATGCTCGAAGCAGTGGAGTGAGACAATGCAGTAGAGACTTTCCAAAAAAAACGTTCTTTATGACTATTTCAACGACAATATATCCACCTTCAAACATTACGCTCACAAAAAACAAGATAGAAAAACGCGTTCAAGTCGAAAAGGAGGTGGAAAAAAAAAAGCGTGTAGTCTTAGTTACCATGTCTAGGGCGAGACGCGTCAACCTTGACAAATTGAATGATTACCAAAATTAAAAACACAAATTAAAAAAAGAGCTAATTTTTTAATTAAAAAATCTACAAGACAAAATAAAAAAAAATATAACAACCAGTTGTTTATTATTTTTTTAGCCAGGCCCCAGGGTTTAAAGCACGCAATAGCGTTCGGTTTCTAAAGGAACGGCTTTTATTAAAAAAGAAAAATAGTTACAGAATCATGGGACTCGTTATTCAAATTGCCTGGTACAGACCGCAATTCAACTGCACATACTGCGTGTATGAAGAATACCAAGTAATGTGTGAAAATGTTGTATTTTGTACTTTAAAATGGTTCAAATTCTTGAGTTTCTGTGGTGTGGATCAGTTATTGTATAGTTATAGTAAATCGAGTCACTGTGCGTTAAAGTAGTCAAACTTAAAACAGTAATATTTCTTAATAATCATTGTCAGACACATCGAGTTTCTGTCGCTGGGTGTCCCACTATCCCACATTGATTAATGTACATGTACGGTAATATATACTATACGTACTTGTTATTATGATTTTTATTTGTTCGTTTAATTTAAACCGCTGCGCTGAATACGGGATTGAGTCCAAAAATTGAGACGTATGAAAAGTTATTTATTACATTTATCATAAAGTAAGATGTTTTATAGTATCTCATGGTTTTGTATAAATTTATTTACTTTATTATAATTTGAATACTAGTATAGGATCTCCCATACAAGTAAGCTCTCACATGCTTTAGTTTTTAAAAGAAAGGTTTTCCTGAAAATATGGTATTCAATAACACTTTAATTCGTCTGTGCAATGTAGGTTCTATGTTTTGTACTCAAGGTCTATTGTTTTAAAGGGAATATTGTGAAAGAAAACGTACTCTAACATTTGTATAAAATGTTAGTATCAATTACTTAAAATTCGGTTGTTTTGGGTGGTAAGCTAGTGAATACAGGAAACAATTGTGAGAGATGAAAAATGTTACTGGGTGTTATATTCCATTTATAGTATGGACATAGGCCTTATATTATGTTGACTGTTACTGTTATGTGATGCACGCTCTCTTTGTTCGTTTAATTGAGTGAACTTCATTTGAGAAATGAATGTAAAGCCACAAATAAAAGCGAGAACAGTGGAAAGTTATTCTAAATTGTAATTGAAAAAAATATATTTCGGTGTAGGGAAAGCCTAAACTAAGTGGGATAGTCATTGTACAAGAACAACACAAGTTTTGCTACCGGTATTGAGCAAGGAAAATTGCAATCGTATATTGGATTTCATTGAAAGTGTGGGTGTGATGTGTTTATATAGTGTGAACACGTGTGTGCGTGTGTGTGACCTGTGTATTGTTCTGTTCTTTCAAAGATCGATATTACATGAGACAAATAGTTTTATGGAAGGTTTTTACTTCTTAAAAATAATGAAATTAAACATGTGACAAAGTATATATAAATACGTAAAAAGAAAGCAGTTAGGTATTGGGATTTCTTTAATAATTTTTATATAGTCGCTAAATAAAAATTTAACTTGTGTTGTTAAATTAAATGTTCGTAACACTATAGAAATATTTACTATTGTATATAGTCCAATATGTAAGAGTTTAAGGAATGATTGTATTGATTTTAGTTTCAAGGTTTTTCCTTTCAAGTCAAGTAAATAATGTAACAAACGTAATATAGGTATGACTTGTATGCTGGTTGGAGTATGAACTTTTACTTAATTACCTTGTCTAGAATAAGGTAAATAGAAAATGCAAATAGAAAGTTGATCCGCAGTTAGTATTCTATAAAAGAGGGATTCAGGCCTTTTAGCCTTTATTATAAAGGGAAAACGGTAAGAAGGGTAAATTTTTTTTTTTTTATATACAAGTATAGTTATGTCGTGAGAGGAGGAAATGTCAAAATCCTAGAACAAATTAAATTTCTTGTTTTTTTTAAATTCTATCTGTTTGTTGTACGCATATTTTGGGATCTTTGTGTACAGTTTTGAATAACATATTGGTAGGTCAGGGAACGTTTAAGTTGAATAACATTTTGAAAAATAGCAGACCTGATGCAGAAACACAGTAAACAAAATAAACTATAAGCAAAATGAAATGATACCCCTAACAAAATAATTAAATAAATTTTCATGATTTTAAAGTCGCTAATCCACAATAACGGAAGATTTGAAAAATCAAAAAAAATAATTTAATAAAAATAGCATTATCTCTCGTAAAATATTGTTTTGTGGTTATTAGGAGTTATCGGAAATTAATAAAAAAGTCGCGACAGAGATGTGAAAAAAACGAACTTAATTGTATCCAACTTTGTTAAAGCATATAAAGCAGTTCTAAGCAGCGTTTGAAGAAGCAAGGGATTAGCGGCCAGAGCGTTTGGACGATGCAAAGAGATATAGGTCAAATCCGCTGCGTTCAAATGTTTTCATAAAAAAACGTTTTTTCCAATGCTGTGAAAATCACGCATATCACAATGGAAGTATGTTATAATATGTAGTATGTGATAATAGATTTAAGAGGCTTTTTTAAAAAATTTATATCAAATAATTTATAAAAAAAACCATTTAATTATCTATGGTGCGTCCTAATAAAGCATGGGACATATGCAAGGTGAAATTTATGTTAGCACCGTCTTATTTCAGTGTCTTATACATTTAAAGAAAAATTGAAATAAGAAATTTGCGATTTTTGTAATAAATCTTTTAAAATGTTCTCTTATAAAGACGCAAATATTAAACTACGGCTGTATTTCAAGTCCTTTGTCATTATACGGAAGAACGTTCGGCTTCGCCGTCTGTGATTTCCACTACTTTACAATCACTGTCGTGGGAACCACACTTTATAGGAAGCACGTTACAATGAGAAAAATCGATCTTAAACTGGTTTAGAAGCCACCGAAGCAAGGGTTATTCTATACAGCGCAAGCTGTTATTACTCTACTATCGCTTCTAAAATTTAAACAAGATATTTCGGCGTTCTGGCGGCCGATCGATACTCGAGTGGTGGGGTATATTCCATGGGGCGTATTTGTGAACGTCACGTGGGGGAAACGAGCTTCATTTAGCTTGACTTCGTTAAATTAGCTATATTTAAAAGGATTATTAGGCGATATTGAATGAAAATTTATAGATAGGGAACAAATGTACGCTTTGACGATATTACAATATTTTTTATTTAAATTACCATTTTCAAAAACCAGTGAGACGCTATTAAACTACCTATGACTATATGTTGGGAGATATCCACTTGGTGTTAATAAGAATTAGTGGCTGTGTAGTTGTGTAGAGACACAGCAGTCGAGCTGTAAAAGTTGTGGGTCGAAATCCCCTAGGAGAAATATTTTTTTTATCATTTATTTGTTATATTTTTAATGTGAGGGGAATTGCAGGGAGGGTGCAACCCAAATAATGTGAACTGTATGGGGAAGAAGAGGGTATTTATTTCCGAGAAATGGCAAAACTATCGCGTTTACTTAAGAGGAGCCATCGGCACCAAGGCGACCCCGTGGGATTCGAATCTAGCTTTGCGACGAGAGGGTGGCGTTCGTCATCGTTGTTCGTTTTTCTTCCCTGCCTGATTACCATGCGCTCTCACGAGCTGATTTTTTTTCTACCTGTCTAATTTGCGACGGCCACATCTCATTTGTCCCCAGTCCATGAGTGGTTGCGGCAAAACTGGACCTGCTTACCCATCAGTTTCCTTTTCCCATCTTATCCGTTATCCTATTCATGAACTCTTCCCCCGGACCGTGACATTAAACACCACCACCGCTGGCACGCCATAGCTGCAAACCCACGAGTAAATAGTGATGTCGTCCCCCCCGCCCGAGCCGATGTGTTCGTGACACCCGCCTTTCCCCAATCCATTGGCTTTCTGGTAACACCCTCGCCTTCTCCGCGATATGGCAATGATGTAGTGCTCATTGCTTTTATCACTCTTGTTGTTCTTTGCCCTCTTTTTTTTCTTTTCTTTTTACAATATGGGGTCAGTCGAGTCTTAGTCGCTGGACCTTATTCTCCTCCTAGTCCTGGGGCTACCTTTTTCACTGCCCAACTTCTTCCATAAACTCTGTCTTCCCGCTCGGTGCTTAACACCGAATAAGTGACTAGCCCTTTGTCCGGGCGTTTCTTAAAAAGCCTTCGAGGTGAGAGGTCTACCGGCTGCCACGCAAGGATGGACTGATGCACACTGAGTGACACTGAACACACTAAACTCCTCTTCTAAGTGGGGCAATAAATTAAACCAGGCAGGAGACCGGCTGCAATTCAGACGCTATCCCCCACTGCGCCCACGGTGGGAGTACGATCTATTTGGTTAGCTAAAAGCACAATTCTAAGTTAAAACAATAACACAAAAAACTAACAAAAAGTGCCCTACCAATTGAGGCCTCCCTTCTCGCCGGCCCACGGAAAAAAAGGAAATGGTACGCCGGCCCCCACGAACATCTTTCCGGTTTTTCTGCCTTATGACACGTCTCACGTGTATGGCTTCCATCTCAAGTCAGACCGTCGTAAAACAATCAACTGTTGTTTTATTCTTCTTCCGTTTCTTGATTGTACCTCACAGTACATCCACTTCAACCCTTAACATCCCCCATTTAACACTGCCCTTCTCTGATCTCTGTCCCTTCGATGTTGACCCAGCCCGCTGCGCGTACTATTAGTGTCATACTCCTCTTATCTTTGCCCTTCCCCCGTCTCCAAATAAAAAAAATATTGTAAATGGAACACTGCATCAGACAAGGAACTAATGACAACTATCTATCCTAGATAAGGGTAGCTTTAGTTTTAAAGTACCAGGGAAAAAGATTTTACTTCCGTTTACGGAAGGTGTCACGTCAAATGGAACTTTCTCGATTTTTTAAGAGACATTTATATACAATGATGGTATATAACTCGTCTATATACTATACTATGATGGCCTATACAATACCGATTTCACCGATGTACCGAAAGGTACGAAGGCGACTGTTGTGTACTTTTTTTTTTTTTTTTTTTTTTTTTTTTTTTTTTTTTTTTTTTTTTTTTTTTTTTTTTTTTTTTTTTTTTTTTTTTTTTTTTTTTTTTTTTTTTTTTTTTGTGGAAGCGTCAGTTTCAAGCTAAAATAAAATTGTGCGATAATAACAGGGTACATAAAACGATCCTAACACTAAAGCCACTCGGTCCCCGATCGTAATCTATTGTTCAAAATTTATTAACAAGAATATTATTTTTCGGTCACGAAAAATAAAAGCTCAAAACATTTTTTTTGTTGTTAATTAGAAAAAATAAAATAATTGGCTGTTTTATACGCAATTACACACAATGATGAGGAAAAAGGAGATCTGGCGTGGACTCGTAAGAGTTCTTTTTGCCAGGGATATTAAACGAATAGAAGAATCTTATAAAAAGTTTGACGTAATTGTCTTTATTGTAAACCGCTGTAGGACCTATTAATTTTAAAAAAAAAAACTTAGATTATCAATTGTTTCAAAAGTAGCGTAGGCCCAACAAAATCTTTTATTCATTTAAACACACATTTAGTTAAAGGCAAGCAAAAATAATCGTACTAATATTACAAAACTGTAAAAAATTTTTGGCTGCACGCCCTTATCTAAAGAATAATTTTTAAAAAAGAAACCTCATCTGTCTTTGATATTGATATATTGAGAAATCGTTTTCATGTAATATAATGGTCATGTGGTAAGCGTAAGCTAAGGCGTATCGTACATGTTCATGGTGATATGGTCTAGAATAATTTAATATCGAAAAATAATTACTTTCAAAAAAAAACAAAATTTTATCTAATGTTATTTTTTTTAAATATAGTATTCTTATATAAAACCTTATTATCATACCTTAACTTGGATTAACGATCCTCATGTATATTATCAAAATTAAACACATTCCTGAAGGGGATAAATAGCAAACATAATATTAACATATGCGTAGCAGTTTAAATTCTAAAAGACCACAACCTTAGGCAGATTTATATGGTAGGTAAGCCGCAGGAAAAACGATAGTAGTGTATGGCATGTTAATCATCCCAATGGATATTATACTTATACTTTAATATTTGATAAGGGTTTATATTAAACGAAATAAAACTGACTACGTTATAAGAGGACGACGTTAAAGAATAAAATCGGATGAGCGTTTACATATAGAAATATCTCGTGCCAACATACGACACAGAAGGCTCCAAGAGATGGCTGTTGAAATTCAATAGTTTTGCTTAAATTTTTCTTAAAAAGTTTTATTTCAGCGAAATCATTATAAAACTATAAGTATTCTTCAAACCAAAGTAAAAAAAAACGTTTTTGTCAAAACTTAATCTGTGTTTAGTTACGTAAAGTACGTAAAAACGTAAAATAAGAAACTAAATTAAAATGTTGTGGCGAGCCGATTTGGTGTTGTTATCTTTTCAATAAAAATAATAGCATAAAAACTTTTAATGAAACTTTTTTCTAAAACATCTATGTTTATCTGGAAATATAAATATGTGGCATCCAAATAGTATGGTGGTGGCAATTCCAATCGGGAAATACTATATATTATTTAATATATAATATTTTATATATATATATATATAGAATATATATATATATTATATTATATTTATAT
Source organism: Dione vanillae (assembly GCA_037178615.1). Lineage (NCBI taxonomy): Eukaryota > Metazoa > Arthropoda > Insecta > Lepidoptera > Nymphalidae > Dione > Dione vanillae. The sequence continues at coordinate 34,511 of JAZFAU010000657.1, read as the reverse complement.
ATATATATCTCCTATATTATATATATATATAGAATATATATATATATAATATATATATATATATAGAATATTTACATATGTTTGTTTCATATATGGCAAACACGACTAGTTTAGAGTCTGTGCAACTCGGCGCGAGCGGGAGTAGTAGTTGTAGAGAGTAGTAAAAGGGGCACGTGAGCCGGCCGACGCTGAGCGCACGTCCTCATGAATCGATAATTAATTACACGGTGTGATTTTCCCTCAGCCTATTGATTCCCTTTTGTGTATTCCCTCTTGATATGGAACCTGCAACAAAGACAAACCTAAGTAACACTTAAGTGAAGAGACTAATGTGAACATTCCACGGTGCCATGAACAATCGTTGTTTGTGTTGTGAATTATGAAGATAAGGTACTGTACAATTTCTATTATCCTAAGACCACTATATAGGTAAATTAATTAATAAATAAGCTAACCCATCAGCACGCTTCCACAATGCTGAACCAACCCTCCTATATTCAATATATATTTTTGGGTAGGGCAGAACGCAGTTCATTATAACACTACTACAATTTCTGGTAGCAGAGCGTAGTTTCATCCCTATGAGTCCCCTTGATTATCGCGTAGTTTCATCCTCTGAGGACCCTTAATATAGCGTAGTGTCATTCAAGCTTGAGTCCACTTGATTATAGCCGTTAGTGTCATCCCTCTCGGAGCCCCTGTCAGCGTAGTTCATGGCCTCTGAGTCCTTGATTATAGTGTTATTCTCCCGTTTGGTAGTTTGGCTTAATTTTGGTTACCTAACGCAGAAGTACAATAAATTTACTTGATTTTCCTAACCGTTTAAAACGTGTTTCGCATCGAGTTGTTTAAAATATAACGCAGAGTCGCGGTGAATCGTACGTCGCGGCTCGCCTTGCCGCATACTACGCGTTCATTCGAGTATCGCGGGAATTCTATTTTATTATAATAATATTATATGAAATTTTATACATATAAATATTGAATATTAATTGTGTAGGGTGAATGTATATGTGTAAAAAGATATAAATAAAATATTTGAATATAATTTTAAATATTAATATTAAAATATAATAAATGACACATATATGGTTTATATATTTTATAAAATACGCCTATACTTATACCTATCCGTTTAACATTATAATGAAGTAGTTTAAATATTTTTTAATATAATTCCTTAAAAATACTTAATTACCTAAAATATTATCCTACCTTTTATTGTTACCCTTTTTTTTTGATTTTTATTTAAATGAAGTTTAAAGCCTTATTGTAGTCATATATATAATATATTATTTGGTGTATTGCGATATAAGTAGATCGCCGACTCGACGCGTCCCTGACCTCGACAGTAACTGGTTTCTATCTCGCCCGTTGTTGTGGATTCATTGTTTATTACGAGTTTATTATTGTTTAATATTTTCGTTGAGTTACTTGTTTAATGATTTATGATTTCGCCCGTGTTAGTGGGTTCATGGTATTACGCGTTTATTAAGTTTTTTAATTATTTTAGATTCAGTTATTTGTTTACTTGATAATTTAAAATGGCTACTCATGATGAAACAGAAAATGTTTCTTCTTACGGAAAGGCGCGGAATATAGGAGAAATATAGGTGGGATACGCTTGGTTTCCGATTTGGATACCGATACCTCGGAACTTCTTGGTACTTTTGAAATACCTAGATTTAGTAGTTAGTTCAGGATTTATTTAGATTCTCATTGTACTTCATTGTAACCGCGTCCTCAGTGCTCCTGGGTGGTTAGACCCGCTAGCGATTACAAGAAATTAGGTATGGAAAACAGAATGCGTTTAGTAAATAGAAAATAGACGACCTCCGGGTGCGCAGTTAGAGTGTGCCCAACTGCTCCCGAGTTGATCCGTCATGGCCAGTACACCCGTAGACTGAGTACTAAAATATTACTGAGCGAAAAAAATCATTATAATAGATTACCTGATTACCTATCCCTAAAGTTTGTGGACGTCCTGACCCGCCTGGATAAGTTTATGATCGTTTGACAGTTGTGTAGTAGATCCCAACACCATTAAACCCCCACAATGAACTTACAGGACGGTGGATAATCGACGCAGATGTGAACTAAGCGGTTGTTCTACATTTAAAAATTGAGAACGGGAAACTATGAAGTGCTCGTGAGTTGCTGAAAACAGCGATATCACAATACACGGGTTCTGCTGCTACCTACTAACCCAGATACTTACCCTGCCGGAGAATTTCGACCAATATAAATTTACAGGTTGGGCGCGCGGCCTTCTGAACCATTGTTAACTGCCTATCGCTGTTAGAACGTTTAGGATACCCGTCTCCTAATGGTCTTAATGTAGTACATATATGTTTGACTAAGCTTCCTCTGATTTGAAATCCCTTTTGGAGCGTTGTATGGGCGGTGACGCTTGAGGAATTACCTACCTTTAAAAAATCTTACTACTTTTTGGAAGACGAATGTCGTCACCCCCCCATGACACGTTGGAACACCTCTCTTGTAGCTTCTAACATGACGAAATTTAAAGGACTGTCCCTATAACCCCCCCCCTATACTTTGCGGCTCCTCCCTCCATATATAGATAATAGACCAAAAATGTTACTGTCAATAAATATAGGAAAAAATGTTACCTGTGGCTCATCTTACCATTACCTCCGTGAATGTCCCGAATTTGAGCTATGAATCCTAGAGGGAAAGATCGGGATTTGAAAAACATTCCCGGTTTATGTATAGGTGTTTGGACAAACATTCAATCTTATGTGCAAGCGGAACTACAAATGGTCAACCTGCGGTCGCTAAATCAATCACACTATGCTATGTTTTAATGATTCCCAACCCAATGTATCCACCTCATCCAATCGCAATTATAATTATAATTCCCCAAATTTAATAACGCATTATCGCGTACCTGTCCTGCTTCTACCCGGTCCCTATGGGCGGGGGCAGCATAAGAAATATCCCTTTCCCAAACTCCAGAGCTCCCCCCAACGACATTCCCAGAGAGCGTCTCCCCCAGAGAAAAGGCTCCGCCCAAACCTAGACAGGTTTGGGAACACTATATAAGAATCGTGTAATTCCTATAATAGAGAAGATAGACCCACATAGCTAGATAATTGTATTACTCCCCCCTACCCTTGCACGAATATCTCACCAATTCCCTTATTTATTGCCTACTGTTAAATACACGGTAAACTGCTAGTGGTTATTATGATTGAAGCGGCGTGCTTATGGATACGGTGCCCCGGGTTGCCTCATTACACGATTTCTTGTTAGTTAATTACCTCAATTTGACCATCTCCCCCTCCTGTTGCCCCCCACCCCAATGCACGTGGCCATAGGTATAACTTTAGTGGTTTACCTGGTCTATGTCCTGGTTTAAACCTTTGTATAATTTACTTCCCTGAGGGTCAACCTTGCTATAGTTATAGATGTGATTGCCGGTACGCAATCTGAGTTTGAGTTCCATGCGTCTGTGTTTTGTTCCTAATAGTGATTTTTCCCTAACCTATAATAAGCCTGCCCGATAGATTATACTATTGGGTGCTGACGTGGTTCGGCGCGCTTTTATTACAAGATAAATATTTAACTTTAACGCTTACTGCTATCTACAATTTTGGTTATATTGGTTGCGGTCCAGTTGCTGCCCGATTATGGTGAATAGAGCCCCCCATGGACTGGTATACTTATACCGTCCATCGAGATGATTCTGGAAGGCGAAGGGACCCCTAAACCCATGATGCTAAAACCCCTTAGATAACGGTGTGAGATATTTTTTAAAAGTCAACCTCCCGTCACATGACCCCGGCGGTCATTGTGAGGCTCCCCTTCCTGAACGATCGACCTCTCTGGGAGAATCTATCTAAACCTACAGCTATCCGTCGTTTCCGCCTCGAGAAGCCGAAGCGTTTAAAACGCGGACCCTAAATACGTGATAATATAGTTCTTTATGCGTGAGTATATCTGAGTTAATAAGATGATGGCTTATCCCTTCCCTTACCCAGTGAAACATTACTTTATTCCCAACCATGGTGTATTTAAGACCGGAGGACAAATATAAAATCGTGTTGTTTTGTGGGTAAGTTGCCCTCGTCTAACGGTATCTCACTTAATGAATGCCACATAGTGGTCCTAATACAAAAGGACATTAGTTCTAATCCTCATTAAACGTCGTAAGCATGTCGTGTTTGTGGCAGGACATACGCATGATGTTCCGTATGTCGTTGGTCATCAGGATGATCGTAAATACCAATTATTTATGGCGTGATCCTTCTGATCCTTACTCACCTATTGCCCTAAATACTACAAATTACGATTTTGCTAAAATGGAAGCAGTATTAAATGCCCGGCGTATGGCCCTTATTAGAATGACCCAACGATGCTAGAAGTTGAACGCTGGTCATTTTTTGATGGCCAACCTCTTAGTGCTTTGGGAGTATCACTATAACAATGTAAAAATTAATCGTTTTACGCCGTTTCAAGTAGTGCAACAGATAATCAACAGTTTTGGTCTGCGGTGGCAGTAGAGTACCTTTACACTCTGCAGCCTAGGCAGAAGTGGACGGATCCAGTGAATAATCCAACCGGAGGCGGAGATAGTCATAATAAAAGATGATAATTCCCCCCTTTAACAGTGGCGACGTGGTCGCATTTCCCAAATTTATCCCTGGTACAGATAGCGTTGTGCGTGTGGTCGATGTTAAGACATCGCATGTATCCTAAAGAGAGCCTTAACCCAAATTAGTTCGTCTCCCTATTGTTGGCTACTCCCATTTCGTAAACATTAGATGTTTAGGGCTGGGGGGCTATGTTTGTTCATATATGGCAACCCGATAGTTAGGAGGTCTTGTGCCAACTCCTGGTGAGAGGCGGTAGTAGTAGTGTCGGAAGTAGTAAAAAGGGATAGTGAGACGGACGACGCGAGGCGCACGTCCTCCTGAATCGCTTATAGTAATTAGCGGTGTGATTTTCCTCAGCCTTATTTGATTTCCTTTGTGTATTCCCTCTTGATTATTGAACTACAAAGACAAAACTACAAAAGATTCATAGTGCAAGTAAACCCTAAGTGAAGAAGCCTAATGTGAAACATTTAACGGTGCCAGGAACACTCAGTGTTTGTGTTGTGAATTATGACGATAAGGTACTGGTTACACATTTCTATTATCCTACGACCGACATTAAAGGTAAATAATTAAAATAAAGTAACCTTCAGGCACGCTGCCAAAAATTGCTGAACCAACCCTACCCTCTATCAAATATATATATTTGGGTAGCAGAAACGCAATAATATATAATATATATTATGATATATATATATTATCTATATATATATATATATATATATAATATATCTATAGAGATATTATATATATAATATACAATATAATATATATATATATATAATATAGAATATATATATATATATATATAGATATATATATTATATAGATATATATATATATATTATATATAGAATATATATATATCTATATAATATATATAATATATATATATATATATATATATATATAATAATATATATGTATCTATATTATATATTATAATAAGAGATAGTTTTAGATTTATCAATCAAAATATTCTTACCTTTATTAGGTAGAAGCTTGGTTTTTCTAAAATGATACAATATGTTGTTAAAAAATATTTTCAGTTCAATAATTGAAATGGACTTTAGCAAGATTAGCGGGTATTACATTCATGTCATCTTATATCGATTAAGGCCCTGCATTCCTTATTCAAATACTTAACGCTAAAAACAACTATAAAGAGCGAATGAAAAGTATCATAAATATATTGTTTTAAGACTGGTTTATCAAAAAAATATATAAATGGTGGCCTTTAAGCTTCTATATTATTAAAATGGACGGTATATTCAAGTATAAAGTACACTTACCCATCATTCGTATCTTTTGAACATTTCACGGCCCCATAATTATAAATACTCGTAAATAATCATATTATATACGAAAATATATCAAAAGTTTTTAAAACTTTGTTTAAGGTTTTATAACGCAACAATTATTTATAGGTTTCAAAATTTTCGCACCAACCTAATTATCGAAAAGTTATTATGGCAAATAGGTAGTTGTGACTAATAAATGTGTATATTCCAAATATTTACGAAACGCATGTTAAATTTGAGGGGGGAATTAGGACTTAATTTATTACATTAATATTTGTTGAACGGACAAACACAAAAACAAACGATGTTAACATACAAGCACCGCTACTGTTTTCATCTCCACGCAATTTCGATTATTTTTTCTTGTATTTATACCAAAAACTCTAGGCTAGCAAATATCGCTTTTATTTATATAATCGCATAATTTTCATACAATTAGAAAATGTACCTAAAATTACTAAGTGTACTCCATGTACTGTAGTGTACTAGTGAGATTTTAGACCTAGATTCATATTTAGTTTAACGACTGCATTGCACTTATAAATAGAGCTCTAATATTATAAATAATAAATTACTGAATTTACCAATATTTTGCTAAAGTTGAAAGTGTCAACTTAAAGCGAATAAGCACAGCCCATACATCAAGTCCAATAGACCTGAAATCCTAGCGAGAGCTAACCAATGTATCCCCCGGTTAATCCTCAAGATCCTATTGATGTTTCATAGAGAAATAAAAGTGTTTAATGTCAAACGGTCAGGCTCGCGACTGTCCTATTAAGATCGTACATTTGATACCAATCTCACGCTGCCCCTTTAATTCATATACGAAAGAGGAGACTTTTTTATAATAAAATCTAAAAACGTAAGCGTAAAATGAATTATTTAAATTAATTTAAAATTATTTATTTACATCTTTCATATATTTACCATAGTTTTTCTAATGAAAGTTATTAAGGAAATTCATTTTTGAGAAACAAAGGCAAATGTTCGAAAAGTATATAAAATATAATGAGTTATATAGGTGTAGATGAACTACAAAAATAAATTTGTAATGGTTAATTTCCGTATTAAATTTACAAACTAGTATTTCATATTGTAATAGAAATAGATAGATTAAAACTTTATTAATTGGTAAATTTTTCGTATTTGAATTTCATAGGAACCAAAGCAAACTCACAATTTTTTGTTAATTTTGGATTGCAACTACAACTAAACTATAAAAATAAAAACAAACGAATATCTACACGCTTTATATTGTTATAGCAAAAAATTTAAGATACTGTATGTTGATGTCAAAGATTTAAAAAATCGCATTAATGAAATAAATAAGTCACAAAAATTAACACATTTGATGTGACAGCAATCCTGGACAGCACGAAGGTTTTTCTAAGTCCTCGTAAAATTATATAAATGAAAATTAATAGTCTTTACTGAAACTGTCTCTCTACGAATATTTAATTCAGGCCTTGCGTTTGTGTAAATTTACAATTACAACACTTTCCTTTCAAGTTTCATTCAAGCCCAATTATCTTATATATTGTCTAAACTATATGTATCATAAATCAAGGAGCACGCGAGCTCACTCAAATCCTACCCACCTTAACATTGTAAGCAGTGTGCCGCTTAAGTTATTACATTATATGTATTAACATATATAGGTTCTTACTGTGAAGCACATTTAGTTAAATCGCTAGGAGCATATTGTAGTTATAGTGCTTTATGATAATTCATCAAAATCACTTCTTTTTTGATTACTTGGACTAGTATTTATATAAACATTAATATTTTTTTCCACAGTAATTATATGAAAAGTTAAGAGACTGAAATCAACGTAAGACGTAAGAAACGAATTACTTCAAAATATTATCAACGCTAAAGTCACACAAAAACAATAAACATCTAAGATACTTTCTTTAGCTCTTTAGTTACTAAAGAAAAATTTCTAAAAGTATCTCATTTGGTCACTTTATATCATTACACTTGATTTAAACAACACGGTGTATAAATTGAACACAGTCTTAAATTAAAAACTTAATAATATAAAATTATAATCCACTTTCACATTCCTTCTAAAAAAATATTTTTTTTAACTTCACGCTTTATCCCGCATATTGCAGGATAGGCAAAGAGAACTGCAGAAACCATACGAACCTAGTGTTAAGACACTCCGTTGCTTAGTTCCTGTTTTCTCCGTCCCCACTTTCCGCCTTTTTGAGGCATTGCGTGTTGAGTGGCGGAACTCAACGCCGCGCTTTGCCTAGTTTCCAGAGCAAAGAAAATGGAAATAGAAACATCCATCTTCCTCTAATAGGAATCGAACCCTCAAACCGTCGCGTTTACAGGCAGACGGTTACGCCTCTGAGCCACGAAGTCCATTTATTTATTTTTACGCCTAACAAATTAACTTCAAATTTTTCTTTAAATTACTAATAAAAAAATATTTATATAGACAGACTGACTATAAGTCAGAACCTTTCGATTGTATGAAATTATTACTTTTCTTCTTCGCGTCCAACCACTGTCGAGTACGTGACGCAAAGCGATTGTAAAATTGTTATTCCAGCCATGTTGAATAAACTGGAATTACCAAAATTGTTTTGTATAAAATTTTGTTCATCCCATCAAATACACTATGAGAAGAAACAATTTGGCTTTCCATGGATTCACCGTACGGGTGCCGGGCCCATCGTGTTGTAGGAAGAGGAGCTCCGAGCAGTGCTTGGGACTTGCGACCTACGTGTAGGTTTAAAGGGCCCCTTTAAGATGCATTAACGCTCACCTGCACTTTCCGAGCTCCTCCCACTACCTAACCAAATTTTAAATGATTCTACCAAAGCCGCCTCCGAAGTGCGTTCCAGAAATGAATTTGTGCTAATTCTAGACAGGCTGAGATCTTTTAGAAATCTCTCTATAATTTAATAGAGAGATTTCGCTGTTATACCTTTCGCTCCTACTTCAACCGCATATAAGCTAATTCTCAACCTATTCCTGGTCAGTTCGTTTGTAAGATCGAAATACTTATTGAGTTTATGATGGTGACTTTTCGGGATATTTGTTTCCCACCGAACTGTAAATTCTACCAGTACTATGCGTTTTATTCTACCATTGACTTTGAATAAAAGAGCTATAAATAATTTTAATGTTGTTGAAAATAACAGTTTCATTTTATTTACAGTTTTTCACTTTAAAATTGTTCGTGAATGCTGAAATAATTTGAAATGAAATAAAAATTGTCACTTCATTCTGCCGGAAAATTTGAGCTGAAATTATATACCAAGCGTATTCTATGAAATTCTATACAGTTCTCTATCTAATTGTAAAAATTAAGGACCGTTTTAAATAATGTGGTTGCTGATTATAAACGCTGTGCTAAATACTTATCCTAATTAATTGTTTTATGTAAAAAAAATAATAAAAATATTTCTATAAGCTTTCACTAAATACATAGTGCGTAAACTCCCTTAGGTATCATGTTAAATTTCATATTTACGGCTACAAACTTAATTATAGATAATAATACCGTACATTTATATTTTATAGACTAAGGCGCCCAATTTCCCTCTGCTGTAATGAAAGTAATTCTATTGTTTTGCTTCTTCGTAAGGAAACATGTTAATATTAATTACTGCTTTTGAATATATGTGTATATTTGTGTTAAATTAAACATGGCTAATACTGTACTTCTTATTTTACTATTTTTTATCTTAACATTAGTACGTTGAGACCGTTGTTCAAATTTTAAAGTAGATGAAAGCCATACAGTTAATGCACTTTCTTTTATTCACATACGATTGTAAAATTATCGTAAAATGTATTATTTATTCATGGCAAGTAAGACATTCAGAATGATACGATTTTTTTACATTTAGGAATCATTTTCTGGACCACCAGATGTTATACGGCGCTGAGTTTGCCACTCAACACGCAACGCAACGAATTAGATGGCGGTACGGAAAGTAGAGGACGATGTGTCATTCACTAAGACATATTTGCCTACCTTGCTACATTGGGGATTTACAACGAAATAAAAAAATGATTATGGTATGATATTTTGATTGTTACTTATTTTGTATATATAATTTTAATTTAAGTAAATATGACTATAAAAAAGAAGATTCATTAGAAACCGGAAGCATTAAGCCTGCCTCCTTAACGATTTTACCAAAATACGACCTGTACCATTCAGTAAATTTATTATTAACTTTTATAACAACCGTTTTGTATAATAGCAGCATACCACCATTAAAATATAAAAAAAGCAGCATACCTACCTGCCAAATAGGCCACTGACCGCAATTTGTTTCAGGGTCACAAAGTGATTTGAGGTTATTATAGAATCAAATTATTACATAATGCTACTAAAGTAGCATTACATGAAAATCAAAATACAACATGAAAATCACATAGAGTTTGGTTAACAGAATACTTCTCAAATTTTATATGTAGGAAGAATCTTATTACAAATCATTCGGTTTTCCTCCTTTTGTCAATATCAAATATCGTCTTCTGAATAGCGAAACTTTACACTGCACTAGTTCTAAGAACTATCAGTATGTTTAATATAAACTATAATATAAGAAATTGGAACTTACACGGCTTCTCGGTTGTCAATAAGAACGTTGAAGATAATCCTACTTAGAAAAAAATCGAAATTCTTTGCGTACAATATTGTTTTCTTCTTGCGTATTTTGTTGAAGAATAATAAAAAAATGTAAAAGCATTGAAAATTCTAAGTTGACATTTTCATATAATTTTTTGGTAGTTTGCTATAATGGAAATTGGACAGTTTAATTCGTTTCTGTCCTAAACGAAGAAGGGCAACACACCCGGATATGTTTGATGAGATGTTGAACAAAATTTAATGCCTGGAGCGAGGATAGTACAACTGCAAGGAAAAGAGAGACTTCCGTGTATTGGTACTTCAATGAAATTTTGTTTAAAGAAGAAGTAGGCGGCCTTATTATTATTGTTTACTCATGAATTTTGCAGTATTTTACAATGCAAAATGTTTTATTATACGTAATAAAAATAACTTTCCATATTTTGCCTTCTCAGCGTTGATATCAGCGTTGATTGTCTTATAAATACGTAATAAATATGTGTATTTTTTTAACTTCACGCTTTATACCGCACACGGCAGAGTGGGCAGGGGGAACTGCAGGAACCTAGTGTTAAGACACTCCGTTGCTTAGTTCCTGCTTTCTCCGTCCCCGCTTTTTTCAGTATTCGAAAAGTGCTCTCTTTAGATAACGTCTATTGTTTTGGCGCGTATGCATTAGATATTATCAAAGACTTAAAAGAAAATCTCGAGGACCGCCGTGGAGCAGAGGCGCAACGTCTGCCTGTAACGCGACTAACACGACGGTTTCTGGGTTCGATCCCCAGTCGGGGAAGATGGATTTTTCTATTTCCATTTTCTTCGCTCTGGCAACTAAGGCAAAGCGCGGCGTTGAGTTCTGCCACTCAACACGCAATGCCTCGAAAACGGCGGAAAGCGGGGACGAAGTAAGCAGGGACTAAGTAACGGAGTGTCTTAACACTAGGTTCGTATGGTTCCTGCAGTTCCCTCTGCCTATCCTGCCATGTGCGGGATAAAAGCGTGAAACTAAAAGCGTGAAGCTAAAAGAAAATCTCTGTACTTCTACGTCTCTACTATTCTAGTATTTAGATTTATTAATAAATGACTTAAATCATTTCTTCTTTTAATATAATTTTATATATCAAGATAAATTATAAAAATACTATAAACAAAGCCACCATCAGAAACTGAAACGTATTTAGTTTTATTGAAGTTTTTCTGTATGACAAAGGTTGAAATATATTCGAAAATTCTTGTTATAGGAAAGTATGATATGGTTTTCACAACTAAAAGTATATATACATTTTAGAAATGGAAGTTATAAGTCTCGTCTAAATATCAAGTGATTTAGACGTTATTTTAAAATAATTTATATATACGTATGTTAATATACATGTCCAAAAAAGAAAACAATGCTTAATAAGTATATTTATTTCAAATATTTTCAACTAACGATAACAAATAAGAATAAATAATGTTACTACAAGCAATTTGTTTCAAAATATCGTAACTCAATACTACAGTAAACGATCGTATGTCCGAAATCCTGGATTTATCAACTTAATTCTATAAATAAATTGAATTTCAATAAAATTCTCTCAGTGTACACAAATATAGCTTAATTTGTAAGTAATGACTTTTTAGGTAGATTACTTGTATTCCTAAACTAAACACGGGCGTGGCTTCTTATAAAAGTTGGCCAACTGTAAACTGGTTAATTTTGAGAATTTGTCTGATCGGCGTTATCTATTCAGTCTAAAATTCAACATGTAACAACAATGTATATCCGATTCGACATAATTTTATTCAAAATTAGAATATAACACATTTTTTAAACGACAGAAGTATTTTACAGATTCACTTAAGTTGCTTAAGAAAAGAAACAGTGCAAAATTTTTATAATAATGTCACAATTATATAATGATTAATTAATCATTGTTGTCAATGATAGGTTTGAAATAGCAAGTTTATTGTGAACATTTCATTTCCAAGGCAAACAAGATCTATTCTCATTAATTAGCTAAAAACCTTTTGTAATCTTGGGCTTATTTTATGCCCGCCAAAATCGACGGGCTGTTTCGCCAAAATGCTGCGCCACTACGGCGGAGCTAGTGTCAATGTCGTTCGTTGAGAGTTGTCTAATCACGCGCCGGGAGCTCCGCGAATATATTCAAAATTTAAAATAAGAAAGTGAACTATGCTAAACTGTGTTGATATTATGATCTGTGTTACTTAACGAACTGTATAATGAAAAATACAACTTATACAACCGTCCCAGGACTTCCAACTATCTTCAATACCATGGCGGTAAGTCGAGCCCAAGAGATTTAAAAGTAACACGTAAAATATTAAAATCATCCACTGAGCTATCGTAGTATACCTTTATCACAAACATATTCTTTAAATGTTGATGTAAACAATACTCGGACGACTTTTGGCCATCCTTATAAAACACACACTGTCCCAAAATTTCCTATTAACGAATATTATTTTTTAATTACGAAAATAAAAGCTAACAATAAATTTTATTGTTATGTTTAAAAAAATTAAAAATAATTTGCTCTGTTTCTACGCAACATTCACACAATGGATGAGGAAAATGAGAATCTGGCTTGGACTCCTAAGAGTTCTTTTAAAATGATTCTATCAAAGCCAAAGAAAGATATCCGGTCTGGATGACGAAAAACAAATGTCCTCAGGGATTCTATACTGTTTCTTATACGTGTCCATCACAAGTGTCCAATCAGGAGCTGGATCTAATATGGAGAAAACCTTTTGTGTAGGTTTTTTAAAAAAACCTTCTTTCACAAACTCTATTGAGCGTTTGCTGGTTGTTATGTTTTTCTGTGCTCATGCTACTGAAAGACTAACAGCTTCACGTATGGTTTCTAGTACTTTGTCATGGCGCCTCGAGTATTTACCACTATGCAAAGAGTACCCTACACCCCACCAGCATATGTTTAGCTGTCCCCACTGCCTCTTTACAGATGTAGCAAGATTTATCGGTAGCTTTACCCCATCTTACTAAATTACTTTGATCTGGAAGAGTCATTTTAAAATTAGGATGCGCCATTTTAAAGCTAAAGGGATACAGACTTCTTCCAGAGTTACCCACTCGTTTTGCATTAGCCCCATTGCATGTAAATCATACCTATCATTCTCGTCTTGCCGAATAATAGATTTTATTACGTCCATGTCTTGAACTTTCCTCTTTGATCCTAACCCTACTCTACCTGATTGTGCTCCTATCATAAATTGTTTATGGAACTGAAGTCTTCAGTCGAGCTCTGGGACACTTCTGTCTTTTGGAAGTGAGGTAACAATCTCATCTTGCGATTTTCCCGGAATATGTGTTTTGGCAACTTTTAGATATTTATAGAGTTCTGATGGTTTCTTTAATCTCAACCCAAAATTATTTTTTTCCCTAAATAATGTTGAGGTGTCTGCCGAATACAATAACTCAAGCCAAAACTTCAGTATCATGCATCTAACTTAACCAAGAGAGTTTTATTAAAATCATATACGAGGAAAAGCCAATTCAGACATGATGTTAGAAAATTGTCGTAAATCCAAGCTTTTTTGACATTGCTTATAGGTTGATGGTCTACCTTTCGAGATCCGTCATAAAGCTGTCGGCTAGTACATCTAAAGATGGAGTTCGGCTTTGGTAATTTATTTTCTTACCGAGAAATTTAAAAGGTACCGCCTCGGAAACTACAGCAATGCTTTCACCGCCAATTTTAAGTCCCGGATCGTATGAGGTATATTTTGTGTTCCGTCTTCCCAGACATAAGCAGTGACACTTATTAGGTTTTGTCCGCATTCCCTTCGTCCACGCACAAAACTCGTCTACTTCATCCAATAGCAGCTGGCATTGCTTTGGGTTCTTAGACAGTATCGCGAGATCGTCCGCAAAAGCAAGAATGGATTCCGTGTACTTGTTATTGAACTTAAACCGGTAACCCCATTTTTTGTCGTGTTTAATTAGAATATCTAGTAAAATATTAATAACGATATTAAATATTATTGGGGATAAACAACAACCCTGAAAAAGACCTACATTATAGCCTAAAGATTTTATATGGCCGTCTTTAAAGGTTATAATAAATTTCAATCTTGAATAGTATGACGCGAGTATGTTGCTTGCTGTCGTAGGAAAATTATACTATTTTAAAACGACCATCAATAGATCGTGTTGTACTGATTCTAACGCGTTTTCTAAATCTATTCAACATACAGTAACTTGTATCTCACACATTCGGGCGTCTTTTAAGCTAGCAGTTAACAGTAACTATTATGCTCCAGGCATCCAGAAATTTCGAGCAGAAACCCTTTCTAGTAATTCGGCCTGAAGTACCTATTGCTAATCATGAAAAGGGTAATTTTCGTCTGAAGTATTGAGAAAAAGATTTTAGACAAAGTATTGGTAAGAAAAATCAGTCTAGAATCCTTTGGATCTGTTACCCGATCTTTTTTGGAAATGAGGACAAAAACTGCTTCTCCAAACGACGTAAGTATTTGTTTTCTTGACCAGATTTTATCATATTAGTTGTGGAGGTATTTACGAACTGATAAACATTTTTGTACACTATATAAGGGATACTATCAGGACCTGGAACTGACTTTGATGTTTTCTTTTTAATCTGTTTATTTATTTCCTCTAAAGTTGGTAGGTCACCTTAAAAGTCAATGTGAGGAATCTCAGGTCATTGTTTATTTGGTTCCATGTATAGTCTTTTTATATTAGGCACTTCGTATGTGCTTCTATAATGTTCATAAGTTGCCTCATTGGTCAAGAGAAGCCTACCCCTATCTTCCTTAAAAATGTTTTTTGAATACTCAAACGGATTTTTATCGAAAGCAACCTCGTGTTTAGCCCGATCGAAATTATTATGATGTTCCGGAATCTGTAACGTATTAAAATGTAAATTTTAGGGTTGACAGTAGCGCCCTACACATTTGATGACTAAGATGATAACGCACGAAGATTCTTTTGTAGTTCTCTTTTTTCCTCCTCATTTTCGACTTGAACGCGTTTTCTTTGTTTTTATGAACGTGTTAATTTGGAGGTGGATATGTATAAATAAAATAGTCGTAAATAGTTTTCTTGGAAAGTTTCTACTCGCATATCTTACTCCTGTTTCGAGCCACGATGCTCTAACAGGACCGCTAATTGATCGTCATATACTTTCCATATTCGATTGCTTATTATTACACGTAATGGCTCACCATGGAACATATGAGGGTCATCCACAGTGATAGTAGAAGAGCTTACCGACGACTGTCGTGCTTCAACACCATCATGTGTTTTAAGATTTTTAATATATTAGGCTCTTCTTTTGTAACTTTTCCCGCACATGGGGCATTTTAAGTTCATATTCACGCCACTTTCGTTATTTATTTCAACCGGTGGACAGATCTTCTGCCCCCCTCTCTTGGACTGACTTGAGATTTATCGATTTGTTTCACAAAGTAACGTACGCCAACAAAATATTTAACTCATTTAAATAACATTTTATTTTAATGGCAAAAGCAATCTGTACTAATATTACAAACTCTAAAAGGACCGTCGTGGTGCAGAGGCGTAAACGTCTGCCTGTAAACGTGACGAATTGAGGGTTCGATTCCCACTCGGGGAAGGTGGATATTCCTATTTCCATTTTACTCGCTCTGGAAGCTAGGCAAAGCGCGGCGTTGAGTTTCGTCACTAAACACGCAATGCCTCGAAGAAGGCGGAAAGCGGAGACGGAGAAAGCAGGAACTAAGCAACGGAGTGTCTTAACACTAGGTACCACGGTTCCTGCAGTTCCCTCTGCCTACCCTGCCATGTGCGGGATAAAGCGTGAAGCTATAAAAATTTTTTTTTGGTTGCACACACTTATTTGAGGAATAAGTTTATCAAAATAGAAACCTTATCTTGTCTTTGATAATTGATATATTGAGAAATCGTTTCCATGTACCCTAATGTTCATGTGGTCAGAGTAAGCTGGGGCGTATTCATGTTAGTTTTGCTTCTATGAATAAAGTCATTTTCAAAAAATAATTGTTATACTTTTTAAAATACAATTTTTTCTAGTGTAATTTTTTTAATTATAGTATTTATTATATAAAACCTTATTCTGATACCTTACCTTGATTCATGATCCTGTATATTATCAAAAGTAACCAAATTCCTGAAGGAGATAAATAGCAAAATAAATATTTAACATATTGCTTAGCAGTTTAAATTATAACAAGACCAACAAACTTAGGCATGATGTGTATTAGTTAGGCTAGCCGCAGGGAAGGTATGGCGTGTTAATGAGTTTATTTTTCAATTTACATCGAAAATAACCTTAATACCATATATTTATGTGATCGATCGAGGATTAATTAAGCCTTTGAATTATAGATCTGTATTTTCTAAATATCAAAGTTTATTATTTCAGCTCAATTTAACCAAAAACAAGTCCTTAAAGAAATGGTCCTGAAGTGGAAAGCAGAACTATAACGGTTTCGTATGAGATATGGAACCCTAAAAACACAATTTATATATGTATATATGTATATATATATATATATATATATATATATATATATATACATATATATATATATATATATATATATATATATATATATATATATATATATATATATATATATATATATATATATATATATATATATATATATATAGGCGGCCTTTCATCATCAGAATTAGACATGTCTTCAATAAATTATAATGTGGGTGGGAACAAAATCACCAAAGTCACAATGAAAAGTTATTTAATTACACAAAATATGTCTCTTACAGAAATTCACTAAAATCTTGTTACTAGCATTTAAGGAATCACTTAATTAAAGTCTTTTAATTACTTTTGAATTAACAAGGCATAAGATTACATGGAACAATAGCGATTCGTCGCAAACGTGGTGCGATAGCCGTTGACGTTCAAACCAAAAGTGAAGTTCAACATGGCTGCGCTGACCGTCGACACGACGCTCCGCCAGACTGACAGTTGTCAAATCTCGTTCCAATGTATTCTCAACAAAGAAGGCCAGCTATGCGCCGTCATATATATATATATATATATATATATATATATATATATATATATATATATATATATATATATATATATATATATATATATATATATATATATATATATATATATATATATATATATATATATATATATAACACTTGACCAAGCTATAAATGGACGACCTAAAGAATAAAATAGATCGAGCTGTTTACCATATATATGTACATATACTCGTGCCACATAAGACACAGAAGGCTCCAAGAGATGGCTTTTGAAATTCAACACTTTAGGTTTACATATAAGTCTTATTTGAAAATAAATTCATATAAAATTATACGTATTCTTCAAACCATAGTGAAAATCGTTTTTGTCACGCTTAATCTATTGTTTAATTGTTTCATAAATGTTCTTAAATTATTGTTGAGACTTATTTAAGAAAGAAAAAGTACGTAACGTAATTAATACACTAAATAATTTTGCGACGCAGACGATTTTAATTTTGTTATCAATTTTTCAATCAAATAATAGCATAAAAACTTTTTAATCAAACTTTATAAAAATATCCTTATCAAGACAATTTTTTTTTTCTGAACATATTAAATAACATTTAATACAGTTTACCCTTTTTAACAAATAAATATGTCATAAATGTTCTATTCTGTTCTGTTCTACGGTAATGGCTCTCCGAGCGTGCCAATTGAGCACAATTCCCTTCGCCAATGTCACGTTGTTTGGAGAATACACGAAGAAGGTACGGTGAAAAAAAGAAAATAAGCTACACACAATAATAGAATGCATGTAAAAAAGTGTTATAAATGTAGTAACGGCGCACGTAGTGTGTGACGCGTCTCAGTCACACGCAAGTAAATGAGGCCGCTTTGCGCTTTGCGTTGTTTCTCCTGTAGCCATGTTATAGATTGATAGCTGAAAAATTCTTAACTTTATTAAGATAGAAGCTTTGTTTTCTTAAATTGATATATTGTTAAAGTATTCAGTTCAATAATATTACACATTTTAAGAAGTAGATAGTATATTACATTCATGTATCTTATACCGATGAGGCACTGCATTCTTTAAGGAAACAATTACGCTAAAAAGAAAATATAAAGAAGAGAAAGAAAATAACCGTATATTAAAGAAAAAAAATGGTTTGCTTTAATCCTAGATTATTAAAATGAACTATAATTATCCAAGTATACTACTACTAATACAATTTACCATTCGTATGATTGTGCCGTTTCGCCTGCCACTAATTATATTCAAACAATCGATATTGTTGGCGCCTACATGTAGACCTACATTTATTTTAAATGACATATTGTCTATGTTACTTATAGTAATCTACATCATTTGTAATTCTTTTTTTGTCTATGAATAATCGTTATTTCCTTTACACTCAAAATTGAAAATCTCAAATTTCTTGACTTAGTAACACCTGTATCTTCAGTAAAAAGTATTTAGCAATTCAAAGAAGTTTTCTTTAACCTGCCTAAATACCGAATAGATATAATATTAGCAAACATATTAAATTTTTTACACTATGTTATTAGAGTTTTATCTCATTTAAAATGCAATATTTATTTAATATATTTTAAAAAATTTCTCACAACTTAATTATTCACAGATAAATTATTGTTGTAAAGAGTGTAGTTTGAATTATAGATAATGTGTACATTTCCAAATATTTACGAACGCGAGTTAAATGTGAGGGAATTAATTTATTTACATTTAATATTTGTTGAACGATCAACACACAAATCAAACGATATTAACTTACAAGCACCGTACATATTTTCATATTTGCACGTAATTTTGATACTTTTTATATGATATGTATATATGGGCGCATATCAATATACATTTTATGATTTTATTGATAGAAAGTAATTAGTATTGAAGTTAATGTTTAATTATTCAAATTAGTAAAACTTATTTATAATGTTAAGTTCTTTATGATATTAATTTTGAATGTTCAACAGAACTGTCAGCTGTTAAATAAATAAAAGGACTGAATTATATATTGTCGATCTCTTCTATATTAACTATTGTACGATAATAAACCAATTGCTACCACTCTGGTATTTTATTCTGAAAAATGTACTCTGAACAACGAAACCCTGGCCTAGCACCGATATATATTATTACCAAATATAAGTAGCCAGATTAGAAACTGCAGCGCTGAGTTCCGGTACACAACATGGTATACCTTAATAAAATTGAATAACAAAATACATGTTTCATATTTTATTAGTTACGTAATCGCATACTTCACATACAAGTAGAAAGTATACTTAAATTTACTAAGTATACTCAATATATTATTGTTGCTAGATTTTAGACCTAGATTCCTATTTTAGTTAACGATTGCGTTACACTTATTAAATAGAGCTCAAATGTTATAAATAAATATTTTTACCGAACCAACATTTTGCTAAAGTTAAAAGTGTCAACATGCATGGAATAAGCTCAGCCCATTCATCAAGTTCAATAAGCCTGAAATCCTAGCGAAAGGGAACCAATATATATCCGGGTTAATTCTCAAGACTATTGACGTTTCATAGAGAAATAAAAGTGTTTTATGTCAAACGGTCAGGCTAGTGCCTGTCCTATTAAGATCGTACATTTTACAGTAAAATCTTAAATTATCTTTTTTATAGTAAAATCTAAAAACGTAAACGTAAAATGTATTTTTTAAATTTATTGTTATTATTTATTGTTATGTTATCTTTCATAAAATATATAAACTAATTACCTGATTCTATAATTTAATTTTAATTTATAAAATTATTAATATTCAATGCTTGTAAGAAAATTTCCGGTAGTGTTAATTAGCAAATAGCTTTCTTGATGAAAGTTATAAAGGAAATTTATTTTTGAGAAACAAAAGCAAATATTCGAAAAGTATATAAAATATAATGAGTTATATAGGTGTAGATGGACTACAAAAATAAATTTGTAATGGTTAATTTGCGTATTAAATTTACAAATTTGTAATTTATATTGTAAGTGAGACAGATAGTGTAAAACTATTAATTGGTAAATTTGCCGTATTTGAAGTTCATAGAAACCAAAGCAAACTCACAATTTTGTGTTTATTTTGGATTGCAACTACAACTAAACTATAAAAATAAAAACAAACGAATATCTTCACGTTTTATATTGTTATAGCAAACATTTTGAGATGTTGAGTGGCAGATCGCAACATGATTATTCAATTAAGCCATCAAAGATTTAAAAAATCGCATTAATGAAATAAATAAGTCACAAAAATTAACACATTTGATGTGACAGCAATCCTGTACAGCGCAAAGGTTTTTCTAACTCTATGTAAATTTATATATACATATTACGGTTTTCATTGTTAAATGAAATTTAATACTGAAACTGTCTCTCTATTTAATTCAGGCCTTGCATTTGTTTAAATTTACAACTACAACACTTTCCTATCAAATTTAATTCAAGCATCTTATATACTGTCTAAGCTAAATGTATCATAAATCAAGGAGCACGCGAGCTCACTCAAATCCTACCCACCTTAACATTGTTAGCAGTGTGCCGCTTAAGTTATTACGTTATATATATTAACATATATAGGCTCTTACTGTGAAGCACATTTAGTTAAGTCGCTAGGAGCATATTGTAGTTATAGTGCTTTATGACAATTCATCAAAATCACTTCTTTTTTGCCTACTTAAACATTAATAATTTTTTCCACAGTAAATATATGAAAAGTTAAGAATTACTTCAAAATATTATCAACGCTAAAGTCACATAGAAACAATAAACACCTAAGATACTCTCTTTAGCTCTTTAGGTACTAAAGAAAAAATTCTAACAGTGTCTCATTTGGTCACTTTATGTCATTACACTTGATTTAAACAACACGGTGAATAAATTGAACTCAATCTTAAGTGTGTTTTCGCCTTAAAATACAAAAAACTTAATAATATAAAATTGTAATCCACTTTTACAGTCCTTCCAAAAAAAATATTTATTTTTACGCCTAAAAAATTAACTTCAAATGTTTCTTTGAATTACGAATGAAAAAAAACACAAAATATTTAGATAGACGGACTGAATATAAATCAGAACCTTTCGATTGTATGAAATGATTACTTTTCTCCTTCGCGTCCAACGAGTGTCGACTACGTGACGCAAAGAGATTGTAAAATTGTTATTCCAGCCATGTTGAATAGACCGGAATTACGAAAATTGTTTTGTATAAAATTTTGTTTATCCCATCAAATACACTATGACATAATTCATATTAACAGAGTCGAATTATATAATCTTTTGATTCGAAGTGTTAAGCAACAATTCCACAGTAAGGAAAAAATATTCTCTCTTGCAAAATTATTATTATGCATGATAATCTTTGATGATAATAACGTAATAAATTGTAATAAAATTGTACATACAAGAATTTCTACGAAGCTGGATGAAAACGCATGACTTAGTAATTAGAGCCCCTCGAGGGTTTCCATACCGTGCGAGTTCAAATTCCGCTGCGTTAAAATTTTTAAGTATAGCAAAATTTGAAAATTTAAACATCAATTTGAGTATATTTTAATTTTTATTATACGTTAAAAAAAGAAATTTGACAAGATAACAATAATTAATCACATCTGAATGTAGGTAGCGTATAATCTAGCTTAATCTAATATTTGAAGACGACGAGCGGTGCATAACGTAAGCCGTTCACGATTTTGCATTACAAATTTACTAGTGAGAAGACGTTATGGTAACGATAAAATTTTTGAAACTTCTTTAATTTTTAATTGCATAATATATATATATATATATATATATATATATATATATATATATATATATATATATATATATATATATATATATATATATATATATATATATATATATATATATATATATATATATATATATATATATATATATATATATATATATATATATATATATATATATATATATATATATATATATATATATATATATATATATATATATATATATATATATATATATATATATATATATATATAATGTAATATTAAACTTAGGTAAATATAATATAAAAAGACTAGACACAGTCGTAGAGCAGTAGTATCAACTTAGGACGCGATTTCTTTGGATAGATTTTCATTAGGTCTAATGATTTATTATTAATATTTTCTCATTTTGATTATGTTAGGTTGAACACCGTAGCTTAAATGCAAGAGTAAGTCATTTCCTTTTTACCATGCGCACTTAACTGTAGATTAAAATCAAATTATATAAAATGTATATTTAGATATTATAGTATATTTCGAGTGCATACATACACTTAGGTTCCTTTCACATTTAACTAGGTACTCATTGTCATTCTGAGCAAAAGCACAGGATCTCATTATCCCGGATAGGACTTCAATGTGTATAACACCGCATTCCAAGTTCTAGAGCCAACGCAGAAACAACTCTAGCAACGTCGCACCATATACTGTGCATGTATAATGCTAATTAAATTTTAGTTTGAATGAGTAACTAAGATTTATTCTATTTTGTAGTTGTTTATTAAGTAGCAATGAATTTAAATTATTATTTTACTTAAGGTTTATAAATTATAATATAAATACCGAGAGTGTGTTTTTTTTATTTTTATAAGATCAATTTGAAAAAGAAATGGTTTTTTTTTATCAAATAAACATGCTTGTCGATGTTGGCAGTAAGGTACTTCCACTTTGTGCTTAACATCAACACAATGTGTGTTAAGTGGCGGAACTCAACACCGCACATTGTCTTAGCATTAGAATAAGGAAAATGAAAATAATTCATTATCTACGAGTGGCGAACTCACACTTATTGTGCCAATGTGCTACGACAGTACCTATTGTAGCATTGGCAAAACATTGACACAACACAATATCTTTGTTATGGAAACAAAAATTTAAACAACAAACGAACTTCCTTAATATATTTTACGACAATCACTCAGACGTAAGACAAAATGGATCGCTACTTACTATATGAGCCCCGCGTCTCATAGTATCGCTCAAGTAGGAATTCTTAAAAGCTTTTTAATGTCTTCTAAATTGATGACCTACTCTAAAGATTAATGTTCAGAATGCCATGCGTAATTAAGTTTTATAAATATCTATAAATAATATTTTTAACATTGAAAAATAGGTTAAGAAAAACGCAGTTTAGATTATTTTTAGATTAGATAATATTAAAATAATCTATTTAAAATAAGTTTAAAATAAAAATAAATAATATTCAATATTATAAATGTGTTTGTGTCTATATAAATATCAAAGTTCGAACAAAACTTGTGTAAAATACGCTTATTTTACTTTTGAAAACATACAGAGTTTGATAACAATAATCGCTGTAATAAGCTCTTATGTAAATAAAATAATAAGTACCTAACATAAAAATTATTACAAAACATAATATAATAATTTTATATTAGCTTGTGCACTAAAATCACTTAACAAATTATATATACCAATAAATTATAGGAATTGGCAGAATATGAAAAAATAATTCCATTTATGTACTCTTATTGTATGTATATCATATACATTTACATACATATAATTTGAGTACAGAACGTTGTAAAACAAACTAAATTTTATACTAAATGTAATGGTATGCGCTGACTTCTTATGTAATATGACAGTGTTTAAAACGATACGTGTATCAAGTATTTATAACAGACTTATCAAACGCACGTGAGATATGTCACTAAAACGGTTCGAGTCAAATATAACTTGTACTTTATGAATGTATTTGTAACTTTTTAAATATAACTTGCTATATAATTTGTTTATCATTAGTATGGAATTAACATTTTAAACAAAATATGAAACTAATATTTGAAAAATAATTTACTCTCTTGCCAAATGATTGCTCTTTAATATTAGAATAGCGGAAATTCTTAAAAATCTCCAACAGTGACGCTAACAATATTATAAATTGTAAAAAGCATAGTCTAATCTTTGTTATATCTAACAAAGTATTACTTTGTTAGATATAACAAAGATTAGACTTGAAATTTTTTATAAAAGTGTTTTTCTATGCATTACATAGTAAGAGAAATGTCCATCAGTGAAACTATAATCAAGCTCTAGTAATGTAATCAATGTAGAAAACTCATTCATCCAAATTTCCTATACATATCCAAATTTTTTAATATTTCTCCCATTTTTCATTTGTACGATTAAGACATTCCAGGTGTACGAAGACTGTTCAAGTCACAAGTAATAAAGCTTATTATAAAATTATATATCTACTTGTAACTATACTCCATTCTACCACTGACTTTGAAATAAAAGAACTATAAATAATTTTAATGTTGTTGAAAATTACAGTTTCCTTTTATTTACAGTTTTTCACTTTAAAATTGTATGTGAATGCTGAAATAATTTGAAGTGAAATGAAAATTGTCAGTTCATTCTGCCGGAAAATTTGAGCTGAAATTCTATACCAAGTGCATTCAATGAAATTCTATACAGTTTTCTATCTGATTGTAAAAATAAAGAACTGTTTTAAATAATGCGGTTAGTCGGTTAGAGACACATACACACATGTATATATATATATATATATATATATATATATATATATATATATATATATATATATATATATATATATATATATATATATATATATATATATATATATATATATATATATATATATATATATATATATATATATATATATATATATATATATATATATATATATATATATATATATATATATATATATATATATATATATATATATATATATATATATATATATATATATATATATATATATATACATATATATATATATATGTATATATATAAATATATATATATATATATATATATATATATATATATATATATATATATATATATATATATATATATATATATATATATATATATATATATATATATATATATATATATATATATATATATATATATATATATATATATATATATATATATATATATATATATAAATACTTAACGTAATTAATCGTTTTATCTAAAAAAATGAAAATATTCCTATATGTTTTCACCAAATACATAGTGCGTAAACCCCTTAGGTGTCATATTAAATGTCATATTTACGGCTACAAACTTAATTATAGATAATAATAACGTACATTTATATTTTATAGACTAAGGCGCCCAATTTCCCGCTGCTGTAATGAAAGTAATTCTATTGTTTTGCTTCTTCGTAAGGAAACATGTTAATATTAATTACTGCTTTTGAATATATGTGTATAATTGTGTTAAATTAAATATGGCTATTACTGTATTTCTTATTTTACTATTTTTGTATCTTAATGTTGTTCAAATTTTATATATCAGCCATACAGCTAAGGCATGGTCTTTTACAAACAATTATATACCATTGTAATATTATACTTAAATGTATTATTTATTCATGGTTGCCTGTAAGAAACACTTTTTGGTTAAGTCGAATATTGTATATTTTATTGTGGTGCAGTAACACAATATCTGATAGTTAACTCTATCCATTCTGAGATGATCATGATTCTGGTACGAATTTTTATATTTATAAAGTTTATGAGTTCGCCTAATAAGATGGCGCTACGGAAAGTAGAGGACGATGTGTCATACACTAAGACATATTTGCCTACCTTGCTACATCCGGGATGTTCAATGAAATAAAAAATAATTGTGGTATACACTGTTATGATTGTTACTTAATTTTTATGTTTAATAAAACAAAATTTTAATTTAAGTAAATATCACTATAAAAAAGAAGATTCATTAGAAACCGGAAGCATTAAGCCTGCCTCCTTAACGATTTTACCAAAATACGACCTATACCATTCAGTAAATTTATTATTAACTTTAATAACAACCGTTTTGTATAATAGCAGCATACCTACGAGTACCTGCCAAATAGGCCACTGACCGCAAATTTGTTTCAGGGTCACAAAGTGGTTTAAAGTTATTATAGAATCAAATTATTACATAATGCTATTTTAAAAGGTTTACAGAATACTTCTCCAGTTTTATATGAAGGAAGAATCTTATTACAAATCATTCGGTTTTCCTCCTTTTGCCAATATCGAAATATCGTCTTCTGAATAACGAAACTTTACACCGCACTGGTTCTAAAAACTATCAGCATGTTTAATATAAACTATATGAGAAATTCGAACTTACTGCTTGTCGGTTGTCAATGAAAAGTTGAAGATAATCCTACTTAGAAAAAAATTGAAATTCTTTACGTACAATATTGTTTTTTATTTCTTGCGTATTTTGTTGAAGAACAGTAAAAAAATGTAAAAGCATTGAAAATTCTAAGTTGACAGTTTCATATACTTTTAGGTTGGATATAATGGAAATAGGGCAGTTTAATTCACTTCTCTCCGGATATGTGCGATGATATGATGAACAAAATTTAATGCCTGGAGCGAGGATAGTACAAATGCAAGGAAATGAGGGACTTCCGTGTATTGGTACTTCATTCAAATTTTCTTTGAAGATGAAGTAGGCGGCCTTATTATTATTGTTTACTCTTGAATTTCGCAGTATTTTACAACGAAAAATGTTTTATTATACGTAATAAAAATCACTTCCCATATTTTGCCTTATAGTACTAGCATAATAAATTTGATTAAAAAGTTAAATCAGCGTTGATTGTCTTATAAATACGTAATAAATATATGTAATTTTTTAGTTTCGCTTTATCCCGCACATGGCAGGGTAGGCAGAGGGCAACGCAGGTACCGTTAGCACCTAGTGTTAGCACACTCCGTTGCTTAGTCCTTGCTTTCTCCGTCCCTGCTTTTTTCAGTATTTGAAAGATGCTTTCTTTAGATTACGTTTTTTATTTTGACGCATATACAATAGCTATTATCAAAAACTTAAAAAAAAATCTCTGTATTTCTACATCTCTACTCTTCTAATTTTGATATTTATTAATAAATGACTTAATTTTATATCATCTTGTACTACTATTTTACATATCATGATAAATTTTACAAACACAATAAACAAAGCCACCATCGGAAACTGAAACGTATTTAGTTTTATTGAAGTTTTTCTGTATGACAAGGGTTGACCTCGTATTTCATATCAACTCGTATGACGAAAGAAAAATATATTCGAAAATTCTTGTTATAGGAAAGTGTGATATGGTTTTCACAACTAAAAGTATATATACATTTTAGAAATGGAATTTATAAGTCTCGTCTAAATATTAAGTGATATAGAAATTGTATTAAAGTCTTTTAGATATACGTATATTAATATACATGTCCAGAAAAGAAAAAAATGCTTACTTACTAAGCATTATTTTTATTTCAAACATTTTTAACTAAAGATAATAAATAAGATTATTAATATTACTACAAGCAATTTGTTTCGAAATATCGTAACTCAATACAGTAAACGATCGTATGTCCGAAATCCTGGATTTATCAACTTAAATCTTATAAATAAATTGAATTTCAATAAAATTCTCTCAGTGTACACAAATACAACATAACTTGTAAATATAACAGAACTTTTTAGGTCGACTACACGTATTCCTAGACTAAACACAGGCGTGGGTGCTTATAAAAATTGGTCAACTGTAAATTGATTAATTTTGAGAATTTGTGTAATCGGCGTTATGTATTCAGTCTAAAATTGGACATCAACAACTATGTGTATTCGCTTTAAAACAATTTTATTCAAAATAAGAATATATGATATTTTTAATAAAAAAAAAATTAAGAATATATGATACATTTTTTAACATCAAAAGCATCCTACAGCTTCATTAAAGTCAATGCCTCATACCAGAAAAAAAACAGTGCCAGACTTTTATAATAATGCCACAATTATATTTTAATCATTGTTGTCAATAATGGGTTTGAAATGTCGAGCTTATTGTGAGCATTTTATTTCCAAGGCAAATAATTTATATTGTCATTAATTAGGTAAAAACGTTTATCACACACATATTCTTTAAATATTGATGTAAACCATTCTTGGACGACTTTTGGCCCTTGTTGTAAAAACATACACTGTCCCATGAAGGATTTATGGACTTGATACGAACTAGTTACAAGAGCTGTTTACAGCTGCTGTTGTTTACATCGCCCTTTATGATATTTACACATACACATACAAACACACACACAAACACACATGCACGCACGCACACACGCACGCATGCACGTACGCACGCACGCGTACACACACACACACACACACACACCACACACACATATACATACACACACGCACACATCTTTACGGTCTATCCCTAGGGAAGTGGTATTCCCTGTATACCTCTTTCGCACATATGCCCTCCGGGGAGTCTTCATGCTTTTTACTTGATGTCCAGTACAGTACAGTACTGCTGTCTCAACGGCAGCAATACGCCTTTCTGCATCTATTTAGTATCTATCAACTATGAACTTGTGTAATTCGCTTATCAGCCATAGCCTTAGTTCTAAGTAATATTAAATATAAAAAAACGTAAAGATTATTGTAGATTTTCATTATGATAAATATTAATTCTATGTATTAACATAATCAATATTTGTAATAAGAACATATAGTGTAAGTTAAAAAAGGGTACGGACGAAGTGTCTGTAGAGCTAACTATTTTTAAATAAAAAAAAAGTATACTACTTCATCCACTTGTTCCAATGATTTTCCATGAAAATCTGCATGCATTCTGTCTTTTCCTCGTCTCTTTCAAATACTAGCAATTTTTATATTTTAGGGGAACCTTTGTAACTCCTATACTAATTAATGACCCTGGAGATCTTGCCATACACTTCACCCTCTGATCCCTGTTAAGCTAAATAACAGTTTAGAAGACTGAGTGCATGTTCTTTTATGCCGTAACGTACTTCACGCAATCAAATGCTTTGAACACGTCGCAGATATAACATTGAGCTGTATAGACATTGTTATGGATATAATTGAATGTCATAGAGCGTAAGCCGTGAAGTTACAATTCACAGTTATACTAAAATCTTGTTATAATGCCTTGAAAGTACTATACTCGCTTTTAGATTAACGAGATACTTCTGTTGGCTTCGAGTTATAGTATTTCTCGAGTTGGATTTAAAATTATTTAATGTCTTTATACTTTTAGAACGTTTTTAATTTAAATATAATTTCGTATATATATATATATATATATATATATATATATATATATATATATATATATATATATATATATATATATATATATATATATATATATATATATATATATATATATATATATATATATATATATATATATATATATATATATATATATATATATATATATATATATATATATATATATATATATATATATATATATATATATATATATATATATATATATATATATATATATATATATATATATATATATATATATATATATATATATATATATATATATATATATATATATATATATATATATATATATATATATATATATATATATATATATATATATATATATATATATATATATATTAGTGTTGGGTAGGACAAATAAATGTGAAGAGTTTGTATGAGTAACTCATTTTAAAAAATGAGGTGGGACAATGTACCACCTCATTTGAAGTGGTCCTCAAACGATGAAAATATGAAGTCTTTAGAGTTCATTACTTTTGAGAATAATAAAAATTAGAGATAGTGTGTAGTGTTTTAATACCTACTTATAAAAAAATACCATTTTATAATTAAATTAAAAGTCATTATTAGACTAAGCTAAATAATTACACTTTTTACAAAAAATAAATTTCATTATGTTTATTGTTACTTCAAACTTAAAATAAAAAAAATTGTATAATATTTTTTATACAAAACTTCACGTAACATTTAAATGTATGTAATTTTTTTCAAGAAATGTCGTTTTTAATATAAAAACGACAATTCTTGAAAAAAATATAGTTTAGAATTTCGAAACCAATGTAACATAAATGTAGTGTTACATGTGAGTGTGACATTTCAAACAACACGCGACATTTCTTTCCGTCGTTCATTTTGTCCCATCGCCTTGTCAAATGTCATTCATACCTCAAAAAGAGTAAGCAGGACAAAATCAACTCTTTCGTAAAAGTTGCATTCATTCATTCATGATTGAGTGAGGAACAATGTCACCTCAAAATTGAGGTGGTACAAAATACGTATTTGAAGTGATGGGACAGTTCATTCTTTTGTATGGGACATTTGAAGCGCCTCTTGTATGAGGTGTCCAACACTAATATGTATATATATATATATATATATATATATATATATATATATATATATATATATATATATATATATATATATATATATATATATATATATATATATATATATATATATATATATATATATATATATATATATATATATATATATATATATATATATATATATATATATATATATATATATATATATATATATACATATATATATACATATACATATGGAAAGTACCTTTCATATATGAAAATTTTAATGAGCACTTTATGAAACAAGTGAAAACTGAGAAGAAAATATTCATGTTTTAGTATATTACAAGTGTGTTATCCTGAAATTGTATATATATATATATATATAAATATATATATATATATATATATATATATATATATATATATATATATATATATATATATATATATATATATATATATATATATATATATATATATATATATATATATATATATATATATATATATATATATATATATATATATATATATATATATATATATATATATATATATATAACCGAGGACCGTCGTGGCGCAGAGGCGCAACGTCTGCCTGTGACACGGCTGACGCGACGGTTTCTGGGTTCGATCCCCAGTCGGGGAAGATGGATTTTTCTATTTCCATTTTCTTCGCTCTGGCAACTAAGGCAAAGCGCGGCGTTGAGTTCCGCCACTCAACACGCAATGCCTCGAAAACGGCGGAAAGTGGGGACGGAGTAAGCAGTGACTAAGTAACGGAGTGTCTTAACACTAGGTTCATATGGTTCCTGCAGTTCCCTCTGCCTACCCTGCCACGTGCGGGATAAAGCGTGAAGCTATATATATATATATATATATATATATATATATATATATATATATATATATATATATATATATATATATATATATATATATATATATATATGTATATATATATATATATATATATATATATATATATATATATATATATATATATATATATATATATATATATATATATATATATATATATATATATATATATATATATATATATATATATATATATATATATATATATATATATATATATATATATATATATATATATATATATATATATATATATATATATATATATATATATATATATATATATATATATATATATATAATGGAAAATACCTTTCATATATGAAAATTTTAATGAGCGCTTTATGAAACAAGTGAAAACTGAGAATAAAATATTCATGTTTTAGTATATTACAAGTGTGTTATCCTGAAATTGTAGTATTATCAATTAATGCATGATACAGAAAACGCCGACAATTGTGTCCCTAGCTTTGTTGCATTATGATAATTATTATGTACGAAGAGAACGTAGATTATTTTCAATTAATTTAATTAAAATTCACGTGTGCAATTTTGGAATGGAATGAACTTTTTACTAATTAATTACTAAACTTTCACAAAATTTCGCCTTCTTAAGTAATATCCGAATTAATAATACTGTCGATCGTGTAATGTAATCTAAATTATTCGACCTCTACATAGTAGTTTACAAATTTATTAATGTTTACGAAATTATATTTAAATTAAAAACGTTCTAAAAGTATAAAGACATTAAATAATTTTAAATCCAACTCGAGAAATACTATAACTCGAAGCCAACAGAAGTATCTCGTTAATCTAAAAGCGAGTATAGTACTTTCAAGGCATTATAACAAGATTTTAGTATAACTGTGAATTGTAACTTCACGGCTTACGCTCTATGACTTTGGTATTACTGTAACTTCTTATATAGTCGGAGCTTGAATGGCGTTAAATAAGTTCATGATTTAGTCAGATCAAAGGCAACAAGATAGACTACACTAACCATACAGCGCACACAAAGTAATTAGCTAGAAACTTTTCTTGTTAAGGAAATAACTTGTTTGGCTGGCTTAATTTGTTAGCACCAGTTTGTAGTATTCAAATACGCAAAGTTGAAGAACTCTGAATAAAATATTAACACAGAGTTATGTGCACACTCGTAAGTCTTGTTGTATTTTTTATTATTTGAATTGCCTGTATGTATGCCTACAATTGTTGTTACTGCTTAAATCAAATTTTTGAGAAGAAATATTTTTTAAAACTGGCGTGGCGCATAAGCGTAGCGTCTGCCTGTAAATGTGATGATTTGTGGGTTCGATTCCCACTCGAGGAAATTGGATTTTCTCATTTTTTTCGCTCTGAAAAAGGCAAAGCGTAGCATTGAGCTTCGTCACTTAACACGAAATGCCTCAAAAAGAAAAGCAGGGAACAAAGTGTCTTAACGCCAGGTTCCTATGGTTCCTGGGGTTCCCTCTTCCTACCCTACATGTGCGAGATAAGCGAATTCTAAATATTTATAGTATATATATATATATATATATATATATATATATATATATATATATATATATATATATATATATATATATATATATATATATAATATATATATATATATATATATATATATATATATATATATATATATATATATATATAAGAACCATACGAACCACCGCAGGAACCATACGAACCTAGTGTTAAGACACTCCGTTGCTTAGTCCCTACTTTATCCGTCCCCGCTCAACTCAACGCCGCGCTTTGCCTAGTTTGCCAGAGCGAAGAAAATGAAAATAGAAAAATCCATCTTCTCCTACTGGGGATCGAACCCAGAAACCGTCGCGTTACAGGCAGACGTTAAAATTACCTCACTTACTCAATAGTAAATATACTTATGTTTTCATTTTCGTATATAACAGCACATAGTAAAAATAACAGCCCATTTTTAAGTAAACGACATTACCTCCCTTCGTGACGTCGCTACCTTGTAGATTTCAATCCAATTGAACGTGATACACCGCTTGAAGGGTACAAAAGATAACATTTCATTTTAGGGACCCACGGATACGCATTCGTAGGGATCATTTATCTCGCTTAGTCATTTTTCTGCGTTGTGTAGGAAATTATAAGGAAAACACACGAAATACATATATACAAAAATACTCATATTTTATAAGCAGATTATATTTTACTATATTTCCGATTAATTGTACTATAAGGATTAATTATTAATGTTTCGTGCTATATATGATTATCAGTAATTCAACGACGTCAAGACGAGGGATATATAACAAAGCTGCTGTTCGAAGAATTATGAAATAAATATTGGTCGATATATTACTGGACGATATGACAATATAATACTAATATAAGAACTAATACTTACTAGCATATTACTACAGTTTTCCATTTATTTAGGAGCAACACACGTATTTTGTTAAGGCTCAGCGAATCCACAAGTAATCTCTCGTAAACGGCTATCTAAAAGTTAGTCGCTTAAAAATAAAAGAGGCTTCGCTTCAAGGTCGAAGCGTTAACCGCGAACGCGATAAAGAAGGCAATTTCCTAAATAGGGCTTGTGAGAATTACCCTAATGTCGGACAAAAACGGATTGCCACTCGTGATATAAGTTCCGCGTCTCAGTGCCGCATGAGTTAGCAAATGTTAAAAGGTTTTGATATTCTTTGAATTATCATGTAAAAAATTTATGCTCCATTACATATGAAAGAAGCTATTATTTGACATAATATACTAATAATGTATTAATAAAAACTTTAAAGTTGAGGAAATTTTATTGTTTTAAAATTTATATAAGCAAACGTACATAAATGGTATACTGATGAGTACTGATTGGTGAGTACTAATGAGTGGTGAGTACTAATTTGATGGCGGTATTAATTTTCAATTTTAAGA
>JAZFAU010000656.1:0-64577 GCA_037178615.1 Dione vanillae | reverse complement strand
TTTAATAATATGTATGCAAATTTGGGTTAAAAGGGGGGAATAAGCAAGACAAAAAAAAGAATTTAAACCCAAATATTATTTTCAGGTATCTCACAGTAAGCCTAAACAGTCATTTTGGTACATTACTTAAAAAATAAGTGTTACGTCTGCAAATCTAATTGCTCGATGTTCTGTAAAAATAAAAATTTTTACGAAATCCCAGAAATTGTACTTCGAGAGTTTTGTACCGAGGTTTTTTATTTTTAAACAGTTTTTTTTACCCTTTACGCTTGATTGCTCTTTTTTCCTCTTTTTATTCCGTACGAGCTCAGCATTATATTATAGCTTAGAAACCCAAACAAAATTCTTTTAAAAAAATATCGATAAAACAAAAGAACTTTACAGGAGAAAAAATTTAAATTTTTTTATTTAAACCTTACAAATTTCAAAAACCGATAAAAAATAGCAAACTTAACCCCAACTCAAATTTCCGGTATCGATAAAACTTTCTCGCTACTAATAGTTCACTTACGGTAAGTAAGGAACAAGGCCGCAGCCTTCACCTGGTCGTAAAACACAATATAACTATAATAATGTATGCGTACCACATGAATATTTTATTTTTTGAAGTTTTTTTTTAGAAGTTATTTCCTTTTTATTTTACACATTTAGC
The DNA here is from genome assembly GCA_037178615.1 of Dione vanillae. NCBI lineage: Eukaryota > Metazoa > Arthropoda > Insecta > Lepidoptera > Nymphalidae > Dione > Dione vanillae. The sequence continues at coordinate 63,925 of JAZFAU010000656.1, read as the reverse complement.
GGGTAGGGAGAGAGAACTCCAGGACCATTGAAACTAATGTTGGGACCTTCGTTTCATGTTACAGTAAAAAAATTTGTACCAAAAAATGCTAAGAAATTAATTGCAGTAAAATTCAAAATTTTGTGCTTCCAAACTTGAAGGTTTGAAGATGTTTAATCTATATGAATGTCAGTTACGTCTTGTTACTATCACGCACTATTTATAAAAGTTACCTACTAATTTACTGCATAGCACGATGTTAAATTCCAATATAGATCACTACGCCTAAACAATAGTGAACTGTCTTTTCTTTTTTTTAGTTTTGTTTTATACGACTTTTCTTTTTGTTTTTTTCCTAAATTGAACAAATTGTAAGTGGTCTGAAATACAAGCACTGTCTAACACACTAGCATGGTGAAGTTCCTATTAGCACTTTATTGTGGCCGGAAAGACAATGTATTTTAAAGCTGTTTCATAAAGTGAAACGACTCTAGTGGCACGTACAGCTTTTATTGTCTCTCTGTGAGAGGGTTAGTGCATTCATGACGGCTTTAGTTAGAATTTTAAAGATATCGTAAAGTTTTTTTACTCTTCTCTGGGTAAGTTTAACAAATAAGTAAATGTCCTCGAATTGAGAGCTCTGGTCGCATTTTCTAGTCATTAAAATAATAATATTTACTTAGACGAAAAATTGAAAAATAAAATTTTTTTGCTTTATAAATGTGAAAATAAAATTAAAAAGCTCTTTAAAACTTTAAGTACTGTTTACTACTTCAATCACATAAAGTGTTCTAGACGAAGAGACCCAAACAGTTAGTAGTTTTCCATTAAGTCATGAGTACTAGACTTGAATTTGCATTGACCTTTTATTCAAGCTATGTAAGAGCTTTTCCGTGGCCATGGAACCTTAATTAAATGACGCTCCGTTGTATAACATAATATAAATTTCTATGAAACCATAAGGTCCTTAATAGCTTTGAGAGCAATAAAACAAAAGGAAAATAGTTTTATTGATGGTTTAATTAGTTATTATGGATCGTTCCCGTTCTACTTAAAATTTAAAGTTTAATTATTACAAAAAAAAAATTACATAGAATTTATTTGGAGCTAAAGTTAAATAAAAAGTGGCATCTGTAAATTAAATTTCATTTTCTTATTTTGAATTACAAATAAATTTGCAAATAAACATACTGTACTCGTAATTCATTTTTTCGCTGAACGCCAAACATCCAAAAAAATTTTTTTAATATACATATCATTGCCTGTTTCGTACGAAAATGAAAAAAAAAATTATAGTCATATAAAATTATTTTGACTACATCATAGCGATCATAGCTATCTCATAAAAACATGAACCTATACACTGTGTTATCGAGCGTTAAACAAGATTGCGGTGTCTATTCTCGTAAATACATATGTCAATCGATTTTCATTGATACTTTTTTATGGTAAAAAATATATTTTGTCAAAGACAAAAATATCGCTATTGTTATAAATTACGTAACACGTAGCGTAGCGCGTAGGCGTCGATAATCATTTCCCACTAGGTGAGTTCAACGCTTGTTCGCCCTTGTTTTTCTTATATAAAAAAAAAGTAATTTAAAATGTAGGTGTAGCTAAATATTGGACCTAACATGAAGACTTATAACAAAGTTAATGTAATTTTCCTAGTTTATTTAGTATGTTATTCTTGTAGTTTATTGCGAATTGGTTAAATTTCTACTTGTTACTGTGGCTTGTAACTTAACTGGCTTCCTTCAATGAAACACTGAAATGTTCTTTCTTATTTCTACGCATTTAAAGTTTATAAGGACACAAGGATCTTCTAAAGGGACAAGCTACTTTTATAATATATATCTATAAAATAAAATAACATATCTAAAACACTTTGAAAAATTATGAATAAATAAGCTCAATTACATAAAGCAGGTTCGACAGATTAAAGTTAGTGAAAAGGCAATCTGTGAGAAAAATACTTGAACAAAACATATAAAAATTTGAACGCAACGGGATTTGAACTCGCGTCCTCTTGCAAACCGTCAAGAACTCTGACCACTGAGAATTTGAACCCGCGCTCTCACTTATTTCAAATTCCACAACAGTTTTTAAATTTTTAGACGATTTCTTTAAGTATTTTTCTATCCTCAGTATAGAACACTTTAAAAATGATAAAAATAAGACAATCCGTTCTCAAATTTCTTAATCGGTAAAACGTAGGAATTTGTGAAAGATATTCGCTTATAACATTTTTTACTTTCTATTTATTATACATAAACGATTTGTAAGTAAAAAATATAAAGATCATTTATTAAATAAATAAAAATATTACTAAGAAATCTTTCAAAAGGTCATAATATTTCATGTCGGACAAAGTTTGAAAGTTTATAGAATTGTTATTGAACTTTCTTTTGTAAAAGTCTTTTGAAATGTTCTAAGCATGTTGTAAAATATGTTGTAAAATAAATAAATAAATCTCGATTTTTCATGATAATTCAATCTATCCAATTACACAACTTTTTGCTTTACATCTATTAAAATTGTGTAATTGTATTTGCTATAAATCTATTTAATGACAACTCTTTTCAGTGGAACTGCCTTCTGTGCCGGTAGCGTTATGCCCATTGAAGAATTCAAAGAATTTTGTGTAAGTTTATTGGAATAATTAATAAATTTAACCTATTTTATCTACTCCTAGACATAGGCCTCCTTTAGGAGTGTGTGATAGAGAAACCGGTCCTCCTTCTTCCATGTCTCTTCAAACTGGCAAGTCGTCGGTCCATCAAGCTGGAAAGTTCTATGCTATGTTGCATGGACTCGTCTGCTCGAACCATCGATCCTTCGACATGTGTTCAGTCTAATGCTACTTCAAAGTACTTATTTTACGAGAGATGTCGGTAAAATTAGATGTCGGTAAAAAGTAGTGAATGCCGCACGTGATGACACCTTCGTTTCAGATTTTATCCTTTAAAAATACTTCGCTTAACTCGCGCCAGCATACTTTAGGCCATAATTTTGAATTTGCGAAATATATCAACTATACATGTTTTAGCATGAATGATCATGGAAGTTAGTGTTTGGTGAAGAATTTCATTAGGCGACAAGAAGATTTAACTCGTCTTATTTAAACTTAAATAATTTTTTCGATCAGCTTATGTCTTGCAGTTGTTCTCATCAATCTAAATAATATTTCAATATATTATTCATTGGAATTTGTATTTCAAGTATAGATATATTCGCTAACAACTTCGAAGTGTTAACCTTAAACATGACTAGCTGTTCCAGAGGCTCTATCATGATGACAATATCGTCGGCAAATTTAAGTGTATTATGTAATAGTCTTTTACATGTAATGGTGAATGAATTTTCTTCACCATTATACGTAAAAGACTGAGAAGACAGACATGATATGGTGGTTTTAAATGCGTAAAATTTCATTTCAAACTTCTATTTGGAACATTTTAAAACAACTGGTGATAACAAGAGAAAATAAAACGTGTTTTAGTCAAAATGGAGTCTCCAGGCGGAGTGCCTGGAGATTGTAATAGGGGTATTATTCTGGCCCGAAATTCCACTTGAATTAAAATAGTAAATATTTCATGCATTGAAATTTTAATGTGGGTTTGATATCCATTTGATATCCAACTTATATTAGCGTACAGAAAATTGTCAAAGAATGTCGTATTACAATCAAGTTAAAAGAGTAATATTTTCTTGAATAAATATGTATGGGTACTTATTACATACATAAGTAAAATGTCAAGGCAAAATCGAAGGACGAAACCAGTATTCTAATAAAGGAATATCTTTAACACCTACGCGGCGAATGAGTGAATGCCGCACGTGATGACACTCAACTATTTTCATATGGCTCATACCAACACTGTTATCAAGCCATCCTATTATAATAGAATTTAATTTTTCATATAATTATAATTTTGCTATGTTTACATAGTTTAGTTTATTGATAGATATATTCATTTTCCGCCAAAACGTATTAAAAATTACAATTATAAATAATAACAAAAATATTATAAAAACTTTACATAAATAAAACCTTCTTAGTCTTTTAAGCTTGGAAATTTCATTGCTACGCAAGCTTTCTACGCAGAAGCCTATCGTTGAATTATACGTAGAATAAATATTTCTTAGGTTAAAAGCCGCCGTAAAAAATAATATACCTTATCATTATTGAAATAATCTTAGAATGATGCAAATGCAAGAAATAGATGTGCACTTTTTAATTTTAAAATCATACCTAAGCACAAATATCAAATTTGGAAATTTTTCAATAAAAATCAAAATATCATAAATAAATAAAAAAACAACTTATTGACGGTTACACAGTTCCATTAGAGCATAAATTCACCAGCCGGAAAAGGGCCAAAATGCAATATCAACGATACCAAAATTACATTTTTTATACAATGAAATTTGATTTTTTTTATAATGTACTTATTACAATATTTTCATAATGTGTACATATACTTTATTCTATTTAGTTCTCCAGTACACTACACGGCTGATATAAAGTAAAGAGATATACGTCTGCTGTTACTTTAATCTTTGACCTACCAGCATTTCACAAAACTAATTATATTTATATGTTTGCTAAGATATTATAAGTTATACTAAGCGGTAAGTAGATCTTAGATTAGTTAATCTTTGTTTCTATGAGACACTAAAATTTTATGTTTCTGAACAATAATAGCTATGATTTAGAAAATCCTAATTATACTAATAAGAGCACAGAACTTGGAAATGTTCAAATCCACCACTATAAGCTAAGTTATGATATTGCTGCTTAGTATGGTATTGTTAGTTTTCCTACAAGCCTTACTTCCTTCATTTCATTGAATTAAATCAAATCCTAGAAATTAAAGTAATTTAGAATAATATAGATTTATCAGTAGTAGATACTGTATTTAAAAATAGTTTATTTTTAAAAAAAGAAATCGTATCGTATTTTAAAAAAAGAAAACTTATTATTTTCTTTTAGGTTTTATGACGAGAGTGAGATCAAGTTTTACAATATCTGAAATATCGTGAGGCTGTCGTGGTGTAGTGGCATAGCCTCTATATGTAAATGCTACAGTCCCTAGCTCTGTTCCAACATACGAAACGCTTCCTTTTTAGAGACGGATACTGGGTTAACCAGGTTAATAGGCCTACCCTGCTGTATTGGAGATCAGCTTACTTTTCACGGTGTTTGTGGCAGTAAATGAATAAATTCTAGTAAAATCTTAAAAGAAATAATAATATACATATTTATTAAAGGCCATCGAAGTGCAGTACATCAAATGCGGTAACATTATAATCGGAAAAATTAAATATTTTCAATTTCTCACTCTAGTTTTACAAAGCACGAGGTTAAATTCCACTATTTAAAGTACTATGCCCCTTATTCACAGACACAAAGCGTAAAACGGAGAGCTTTTACCCTAAACTTTCTTTGATTATATTTCTGACCACACTTTTAGGTATAAATATACCTGTAATAGTATAAATATACCTGTGTGAAAAACACAAAAAATATTATTATATATAATATAATATATAATTATTATATATAATTATTTTTGAGATAACAATATATGGAATATATGTATATGAACAAATATACTACAATTTCTTTTACCTAGACGAGACGGTAACGAGATCTTAATAACGTTACTATAAGCTAAATAACATTCTTAGAATTCAAGTAATCACGTATTTCTCCAACCATTTTCTACTAAATACAATTTTCGAAAGCTCAACATCCGAATGTAATAAAATTCTTATACGAAATATACGAAAGCAATAAATAAATCAACAAAGAAATTTCATAACAATTCCTTTTTTGTTGTTGCTTATTTTCTGTCAAATATTTATTTGATACAAGCTTATGGTCTATAACTTTACTTATGCGTATTTTTAAAAATATAATAACGTATATATAGGTATATAAATATATATAGGTAAATATTGTACCTTAATATATTCTTTATATATCTTTATTGTATAAAAAATACAATTGAGGTACATAAAAAATAAATTTTGGTTTACAAAGGTGGGCTTAGTTGTGAGAGAAATCTCTTCCAGCCAACCAATGGAAATAGATAAGTGTAATATATGTAATAATAACTGCTTGATACAATACTAAAATACGCAACGGATCCTAAAAACTACATATTCGCTGTTCGAAATTATAATTCAAATATAATTTTGGATTCTAGTTAGTTCTTCATTAAAATTTCAATAAAATATATAGAGAAGAGTGTTAATAAGTTAAAAATACAATCAATTTTACATGCTAACGCTATGATTTCATATATATATATATATATAGATTTCATATCTATATACATATATGTCTATAGTTATGACATCAATGAATTATTATATATTCATGATTTTTTATATTCTCATTTCTAAATAATTACATAAACTTTACTTAATAACTTTTACATTTATAAATGTAAAATTTACTACGTGAAATTGCAGTAACAATATGTGATTAAGATTTAATATATAAACATGAGTATCGCCCTCTTCGAATAATTAAAAGGATATTATGTATAAATTAAGAGGGTAGCAAACTCAAATTTGAGTACGAAATAAGCTTATTTTTTGACCTCGTAACAACGTTCACGTATATTTTATTATTCTTGCTAAGCTATTTCTAATCACCATATGTGTTTATAATTAGAGGCTGTCACGCTGCACCAAAATCATTTAACATCAGTTTCTTTTTTGGCTTCACGCCGCGTATTGAGTGACGGATCTGAAGACCGCGCGTTGACTTTTTGGCGGTGCGAAGTAATCAAAAACAGTTTCCTGAAATTGGAATTAAACTCATACATACATATAAATCTAATAGTAGAAATATAAATATTTAGTAAACTAGCGGACGCTCGCGGCTCTGCCAGCGTGGGTTTCGGTTACCGCTTCAAAAAGCCTACCAAAGAAAAACACGATCAGCAAAATGATTAGGTCAATTCAAAGACATCGACACTGATATCAACGACAGTCATCACCAGGCAGGCTGCAAAGATTGTCCTTTTGGTGGTGGTTCAGTAGAAATTGGAACATTTTATTTTCACTACAACTTCAAAACAAAATGTCCAAATTTAATCATTCAAAGACCAAATATCATGTAAATAAGCTATATTTAGTGATTAAATAATTTATTTTAGTAAAGATTATTAACGTTAGTAAAATAAACGCGCTTAAAAGGAGTTAAAAAAATCAAGATTTTTAAATAAAAATGTGGTTGTTGTGCCTCACTCGACAAAGATAGGTATAGTGTGTCGCAGACTCTTTTATAGATATTTATAAGATCTACAATTAATTAAAACATTTTATGGTTCTACTTATTTTTTTCAAAATAAAATATAGTCCATGTCACTCGTGGATAAAGTACTTTAAAATTGGTAAAAAAAATTTTAAAATCGGTACAGTAGTTGTTAAGCCTATTCATTACAACCAAACAAATTTACCTCTTTATAATATTAGTATAGATAAAGTAATTTTTAAAACGCTTAATAATATTATTTATAGGTTAGACAGAAAGCTAATTTCGATCGAAAAATTCAGTGTAGGTAAGTGTAATGTAAGTATATTAATAATTTTATTTTATTTATCTGTCAAGCATAAATCATACTAACGTATTATACTAATAATAATAGTAGTGATTTCTAAAAAAAACTACTTTTGTATTGTGTTAAGATTTTATGATCAAATTATAATCGTTTTGTACTTTTTGTTCATTTATAAATAGGGATCTATCGTCTTACGAAAGTAATAACATTTCTATATATATTCTATTTCTACGTACTGTGAGGTATTCTTTAAATGTTATCTTTTTGTTAATACATGGCATAGAAAGATAACAATAAATCCAAATATTAAAGAGAGTCCATAAACTTCTTTATTTTCGCCTAAACACCAAAACATTGTGCGTTAACATACATATATGACATATTTTTTGCTCTACATTATGTCAGAGCTCCTTATGGGAAAGGACAACAATAATTGATTCAAATATATAATAATTGTGGAATTCGTATTTACCACTCCATTTATATTAAGATTACGTAAAAGTTTAATATTTAATTTTCTTATAAATATTTGTATATGTTGATTACAGTTTCAAAAATTTTGTTATGTTTAGTTTCAATTATTTATTTCGATTTATACAGTGAAAGCATATTACGGCACTCTAAGTAAGCCAAAGCACTATCGTAGTTTTAAATAAAAAGCTGTGGCTAACCAGACCGCTTTTAGGTATTAAAGAAGAATTTTTTAGAAAGCTTACTTAAAGTTGATTGAAATAGTAAAATAAAACTTTGAAAATTTCTTTTAAAAATACATTTAGATATATTTCTTAAAGAATATACAATAGCTATCATCTTACTTTATTTTACCTCAGTTTTTCAGTTATATAAGTACTTGTGGTTTTAACTTAGATTTCTTCTTAATTTATGAATTGTTCGCGATGACTTGGAATATTTTACTTCGCATTACAAACTCATACATATATTTACATATATTTCGTTAGCAAACAAGCATTTCGTATTCAAATCTCTAACTTCTTTAAAACTTACTAATAAGTTCTCACCAGCTAACCATCTCTCGGTAATTGAAAGGATTACTTTGCGGCGCTTTTAATGGTCACCAAGATTACGAGAAAGTGAAACAAATATAGATAGATTCACATATTTTTTTTATAAAAGATGAGATGGATATAGTTATGTCAGTCACACATTAAAAAGATTATAAGTAGAATAGTTACCATCACATAGGCTTTAATTAAAAATCTTAATCTGAATATTGATTTGGTCTCGAATAATGGATTCATTTAAAATTTATTTGGATTTATTGAATTTGTGCAATGGTTATGGCTTGATTTCCTCCTGAAAGTAAGTGCAACGTTGATCTTTGGTAAAATATAACCTTCTCTGCCTAACCGGCTTTGTGCAGGAAACTTGCTATATTACGCACTCCAGGGATATTATTTGTTTTCATATAATTTTGTTTAAAACTATTTTTAGTTTATTGTACTAGTGTGTAAAGAAAATAAACAAGCCAGTAAAAAAAATAGACAAGTAAGAAAAATCTAATTACTGCCTTTATAGCTTCACACATTTTTGTTTAGAAACATGATGAATCGAGCTATTTTCTTAGCTTTAGTATTTACCTAAGACAACCAAAACCAACAACCATCGTATGACCACAGTCACTGTCCCTCTGAATACGATGACATAACTACATCCTGTCATTCAGTCTTTAAAATATGATGAATGACAAAATTAAACAATATTTTATATGCGTGTGTGGATATTTATCTAGTTAACAATAGAACATTAAGCTATCAGGAATAGGATCTGAGCAATAAAAATCTACTTGCTGTAAATGGTGGCCGTACCGTTAAAATATAACATCAAAATATATGTCACAAATCCTATATCTCATATCAAAGGCTTTGTACATAAGGTATTACACGGTACATCATGTACCGAAGCTGAGAGGAGAAATTTTACGTAGAGTTTCGGCACTCCAAACGCGATAGTTTAAAATTGTAACAGAAAATGAAATAGAATAATAGGGAATAGAAAAATGGAATAGAATAAAGGGAGTAAACGAAATATCGCTCTAAGAATTTTGTGGTATATCGTTATCTCGAAAATTGTCTCTTCTTTTGCTATTAACCACTAAATAGATGGGCGATTGCAGCTTGAGTAACAGAAAATTTAATACAAAAAAAGAAAAGATGGTTTAATGTATTCGGTATGATTACGAAGACATATGGAAATGGCATTTCCAATTAAAAAATCAGATAATCAAGACATGCAACTCATATTTTTTCCTTATGTTTGTGACAAATTGGAGATTTAGTAAAAAAATCATTTTATTTATACATCGATTGTGATCGAGGAACGCCGCGGTGCAGAGGTGTTGCGTCTGCCTGTAAAAGCGAAAGGTTGTGAGTTCGATTTTAACTCGGAGAAGACGGATTTTTTCTTTTCCATTTTCTTAATTCTGATAACAAGGCAAAGCGCGACGTTGAATTCTACCACTCAACACTCATTGTACTAAAATGGCGGAAAACAGGGAACAGAGAGTATTGACACTAGATTTCTATGGATCCTGCGGTGCTCTGTGCATACCCTGCTATGTGCGAGTCAAAGCGTGAATCTAAAAAAAATTTATATACACATAAGAAATCCAATAAAATTCAAATTCCAGGTGCCCATAAGATTAGTTTAGTGAACATATAAATATTTAAAAACTCTTATAATAATTTTAAAGACGACTAATTTATGATTTTGACTCAATAATAAATAAATAAACAATCATAGCTACATGTTAAACTTGGAAATGGATGTGAATAAAATATAAGTTAATATCGATTTAACCAAAATACGACAAAAGTGGGTAATTGCTATTATTTTATATGAAAAGTTTTCATTTTATTTACTTTTTGTATTGTTTCAAATAATTATCGATACAATTTTTATAACAAAGTAACAAAACTTTATTGCTATTTGAAGACTTTGAGTTGAGAATATTTCGTACGTACAGCAAGGTATGCCGAGATATTCTTCTGCGAAATAACATAAAAAATACGTAAAAAATACAACATTTTTTAATCTTTTAGGGTAACGAATTGCTTATTAATGTGATGTTTCACTGTTACAACATTTATTTTAATATAACGAAACTGACGTTGAGTAATTTTTAACCGACTAATGTATCTAATAAATATCATATTATTTGTAATACTATTACTAACAAACAGTACTTTCTAGGTAGAAGAAAGCTTAAGACAAAAGGTACGTCGCAATATTCTGACTTTCGTGAGATTAAAGTAGTATCTTGTTTTTAAAAAGTAAAGCTAGGTAAAAAGGTCACGTCTATTTTAACATATTCTTCTAAATGTAAAATAGCAGTATGTGACCTATAATTTCGCTTTAAGTTGGTATTTGAATATTGTTTCTGCATTATTGAAAAAGCGAGTATATCTATAGCTTGTATCTATAACAAAGTATCTTTTGTGGACTCAACGAGCTTTCAAGGCTTGTCAAATTTTAAGCCAATTCATTAGTTCACAGAAAATATCGCAGGAACAGAAAGCAACTTATTTATGTAAATTTTATAACAGAAGGCATCTTATTCTAAATAATTATGTGTCCGATTTTCACTCAGATTAAAGTATTAAATTATTTGTCATGTCAGGCTCTCTTAAAAAGGCTATCACAGAGTTCCACCAGATGATGGGTTTAAAAAAAATGGGCATACTTTTGCTATATTCGGGGAAAATGATAAAGCTATTTTCATAATTTAGCACGCACGCAAAATGTGATAATAAAAAATAGAACTATAGATTTTGAAAATCACAAGACATTTTATATTATATTTTAAATATCTTTTAATCACAAGACTGTATCACAATATTAAATAGGTTAATATTGTTTTCCTACCAATACTTATTAGTTCATATAGAGTTCAGGAAAATTTGTTATACAGTATAAGTGGTTCTCAGAAACTATTTTCTTTTCTCAGAAACTATTGATTTTAATTTTAAAAATTAAGGTACGTGAAATTTAAAAATCGTCGTGGCGCAGAGGCGCAACGTCTGCCTGTAACGCGACGGTTTCTGGGTTCGATCCCCAGTGGGGAAAGATGGATTTTTCTATTTCCATTTTCTTCGCTCTGGCAAACTAGGCAAAACCCGGCGTTGAGTTCCGCCACTCAACACGCAATGCCTCGAAAAAGGGGGGAAAACGGGGACGGAGAAAGCAGGGACTAAGCAACGGAGTGTCCTAACACTAGGTTCTCACGGTTCCTGCAGTTCCTTCTGCCTATCCTGCTTTGTGCGGGATAAATCGTGAAGCTAAAAAAAACAAAAAAAAACATTTCGTGTATCACATACAACTTTTATCAATTTATATTTAATTATATATCCTCGGAGTATATAGGTTGAAATATAAATATTTCCCTTGTCTCTTTAGTAAAACTATATCATTAAGTTCCGACACGTTCCAATAATTTGTTACAAGCGTATATCAATACGTAATATGGTAGAAACGTGTGACAAGGAAAGAGAACACCTTACTCTTAACAAATTATAATAGTAAATTTGATTTATACGGCTTAGTAACCAAAATATAAACCTCTTAAAGCTTAAATATAAATATTATAATAAAAATATTTAAAATTTCACTGATTTTGAAAACAATATATTTTCGTCATTCGTTATCGTTGCTGTTGTGGCGTAACGGCACAGTGTCTAACTGTAAATGCTACGGCTGTAGATGCTATTTTCACTAGGAGAAATAGGAGAAATATTTTTTTTTTATTTTCATTGCTAAACGAAATGGAATGGAACGCCACGCCTTGTTAAATGTGTCAATAACTTTCGCCACTCAACACGCTGTGTCCTGGAAAGAAGAAAAACACTCTTTTGTATAGAAATAAGTAGATATGCTCATTGAGAATAGAAAAATGTTTGACACCAACGTTGCAATATTTGTTTAATTAGTATATATTTTTAGTACATTATATAATTTTATACGAACAAAATGGATAACTTAGTGATTTATTATATACTCTATATATATATATATATATATATATATATATATATATATATATATATATATATATATATATATATATATATATATATATATATATATATATATATATATATATATATATATATATATATATATATATATATATATATATATATTATATATATATATATATATATATATATATATATATATATATATATATATATATATATATATATATATATATATATTATAATATATATATATATATATATATATATATATATATATATATATATATATATATATATATTATATATATATATATATATTATATATATATATATATATATATATATATATATATATATATATATATATATATATATATATATATATGAAGAATATTAATAACGCAAATTAACCATTTCATTTATCTCAAATATATTCTGAAACACATTGAATATTTCGTAGAATCTATTAGGCCAGGCGTAGCTTCACCGCAGCGGTTGTCCGTAGTCAGTGTAGATTAATCTCGTCTAGGTGTGGCTAACGTCTGCAGGATTAAGGTTAAGGTGGCAATTGCTTTGTGTGACACTTTACGTGCAACAGAGAATCTTAGAAATGCGCACAATAGTGTCTGTTACAGTGTTGGGAAATTTACATTCTCGTGTGAATAGATTTAGTTTTAAGTAACAAACACATATAGGAGCAATTTGGAAGCAATTTCTTATTACTTGAATCTTGACTACTAATTTATTATCGTTTAATATGAAGTTATTTTAAAGATAAATATTTTTAAGGTTCCATACAAAAAATATCATTTATACATTCATTTTGCTAGCCATTTGTCGATAGTATGTCAGCGTGTAAGCGTTCTCACCATAAAGGCGTGCGTTTTCCATCACGCCGCATCGATAAATGAATTTATATGCTGTTGAAGAACGGATGGCTTGGTGGCCAGAACGCGTACACAATTTACAAGAGGCGCGGGCTCAAATCTCGTTGCATTCAAGTTTTTAAGTAATTTTTTTATTAATATTTTTCTATCTTTGGTGTGAATTAACAGTTTAAAAATCATAAAAAGATTGTTGACTACTAGTTCATTTCAAAAGAACGAGTGCAAATTTTAATTGGTACGGATCCTAGGTGCGGCCATTTTTATTTTTCATATTTATAAGTTGTAATATCATATTTATTTTCAAATAATGTGAGGTGATTATTCTACACTTAATTTAAGAGTGCTAAATATTACATTCTTTTAATCTTTTACATTAACATTACCGCGTATATTCATTGAAAATGTAATTCATTCATTTTTAAATATTTAAGTACTTGATAAACAAATATAATTTATATTTAATCAAACACAATAATAATTATACACTGCGCTTAAAGCGTAATAATCATTTCGTTATAAATAGGCAATTTTAATCCAACGTACTAATTAAAAGCTAAACGCCAATGAAACGAGTCTCGTTGCATTTCGATAACGTCAAAACATTGAGTTCAATATTTCTGTACGAATATTAAATACTAGAAGTGCTTCAAATATTTATTTTTTAATAAATTATCAAGAAATTGTGTTATTCGTTTCTTGTCAGAATACGAGTCGTTGCCTGTTAAGTTACAAAACTCAATGCACTTTGTAGGGAACACGGAGCATAGCAAGGACAGAGAGGTAGGGATCAAACCGACGACCATTGTATTTAAAACTAGGCACTAATTACATTTTAGCGACTTCGACTTCGTGTATAAATATTTCTTATGTAAATATAACTTACCACTTACTTACTTTAACATAAATACAATGCTAATATTCTGTTAGAGATCACTTCATTTTCTCAAAATAATACAATGTGATTCGCTTACTGAGAAATTGCAATTAACGAGATATTATGTACCAAACGAGTGGTAAAGAAATAATATAAAATTATCTTGTATTTCCTTCCCAGTAGTAGTTTAACCATAGTTTTTTAGTTATTGTCCTTTGATTTTATTTTTGGCGTCACAATATTAATAGCACTACTTAGTACTTATTATTTGTCACTAATTCACTTCCTAAAAGCCTTTTTGTTTATTTACTTTATAATTTTAGTACTAGTTACTGCTTATATATTTATTTTATTATTGATTTATCAATCATACTTGTCAACAGTTTAATGTCAAGTTCGATGCGTTAGTATTTTGGCACAGATTATAAATTATCACTCAATAGTAAGATAGTATACCTACTTTTGGTGTCTTGCTTATTATTTTAATTTTATCTTACTTGTTAGTATTTTTTTGTGTGGTTTTACTTTCTTTTATTTAATTAATTTATTTGAAATTTTCCTTTTTGTTCATGTTTTTATTTTATTAATCTTGTAAGTGATTTTACTTTTGTTATTTGTTTTTGATTCTTTCTTGCAACTGGCGGGTATGTTGTATAGTTTTAGTTTTTATTTTTATTATTATTATTTTTTTTTATTGTAGTTAGAATTGTTTTTATATATATTTAATATTTATTTTATATATATTAATATTTATTTGATCTATATTTAACATTTATATTTATTTGCTTATTATATTATATTGGATTATATTACATATATTGTGTAAATTATTTATATATTTATAAAAATTGTTTACACATATTTCTAGTAGTATACTCATAATGGATCTTAACGATAATAGTGACAATTCCTTTCTTTCCTTATCTTCTATGTCCGAAGGCATTGACAGCAATGAAAGTTTCCATAGCATTCCATCGCTTAATGAAAATCTTAATTCTTACTTCTCGGATGTACCGAAAAATTTTAACATAGTCCATATTAACGCTCAGAGTATTCCAGCACATTATCCTGATTTGTTGTCATCTTTCAATAGTAAAAACTTGCATGCTATTTTAGTCTCTGAGTCATGGCCTAAGGCCTTGCTTACAGTCAACCTCTTACTCATTACCAGGGTTTCAATTGATTAAGAATGATCGGATGGGACGAGTTGGCGGTGGTGTAGCAATTTACCTGCGTGCTCACATTCCTTTTACAATTGTGAATACATCACAGTCACTGGACAGTGCATGTGCTGACATTTATTCATTGAAGTCATTTTAAACCAACTGTAAACTACTTCTTGGAGTTTTTTACAGTCCCAATCTTACTGTTGATTATTTCGCGTCATTTGAAGCCCTGGTGGATCAACTTATTGCCATCTTATGAGCACACTTTGATCATGGGTGACTTTAACACCTGCTTACTTAAAAGAGACTATCGAGCTTCCCGTCCTGCAATCTGTAGTAAATTCTGCCAATTTAAGTGTGTTACCTTTAGCACCAACTCATCACTTTCCAAATTCTAATCCTTCACTTCTTGATCTAAATTATAGTATCATCCACTGATCATGTTGCGAAGCATGGTCAGTGTCCTGCACTGGCATTCTCTTATCATGATCTCATTTATGTATCTTATAAAGTTAGATCTCCAAAAGCTAAATCAAGAATCCTTCTCCTGCGCAATTTTGGAGGTATGGATTTGGAACGTTTACGTGAAGATGCCAATAAAATTGATTGGTCTATCATTGACGAAGCGAATACTGTTGACGAGCAAGTAAATATTTCAATTCCTTTCTAATCAAGCTCTACGATACTCATGCTCCAGTACGTCCGGTTAGAATGAAACATCTACCTGCTCCATGGCTTACGGAAGATATTAAAAAACTTCAAATCAAGAAAATAATGCTAAGTCTAAATATATCTCTGACTCAAGTGACACTAATAGAGAAAAATATGTGAGAGCACGAAATCGTTGCAACAGGGTCTGTAGGGATAGTCAACGACGCCATATCTATAAATCAATAGTTGATGAAGATGATCCAGCAAAAGTCTGGAAATTTCTTAAATCATTCGGAGTTGGTAAAACTAAGCATGTTGTCCACACTAAAAATTTAGATCTCATTCTCTTAATCGATATTTCTCTTTTTCTAGTACATTGATAGTACAAATAATTAGACACTTTAAATCATCTTTCTACTTTACCGACTCCCGAAGTCCTTCCTTTTAAGTTTAATCAATTCACTGTAAGTGATGTTAAAAGAAATATTATGGCTATTTAAAACGGATGCAGTCGTTGCTGATTGCATTAGTCGTAAAATGATCATTCCTTTATTAGACCTATTAGCTCCAATAATCACAACTATCCTTAATCGTTCCATACTCCATGGTGATTTCCCGTCTATCTGGAAAGATGCTCAAATTATTCCCTTACCCAAAAAATGTAACCCTACTTCCTTTTGTGATTATCGTCCTATTTCCATTCTTCCATTGCTATCAAAAGTGCTTGAACGTCTTGTTCACAAACAACTAAACGTATTTTTATTAAAACATAACTTTTAAATCCTTTGCAGTCCGGCTTTCGATTTGGTCATAGTACGACTACTGCATTAGTCAAAATCACCGATGACATCCGTCGGGTATGGAAAATCAGAGAGTTACAGTGTTGACGTTGTTAGACTTCAGTAACGCCTTCAACACTGTTGATTTAGATATACTTCTTGCTATACTAATTCTTTTAATATATCTCCTGAGGTGGTTGATTGGTTTCGTTCTACTGTTCGGACGCCGTCAGCGCATTAAAATAGAAGATTTCTTTTTCTGAATGGTCACTTACCTGTGCTGGCGTCCCTCAAGGTGGCGTGTTGTCTCCTCTTCTATTTTCAATATTTATTAATTCAATTGTCAAAAAATCACTTCTCTCTACCACCTGTATGCTGACGATTTACAAATTTACTCACAAGGTTCTCTCGCTGAACTACCAGTAACTATCAAAAAAACTAAACAAGGACCTTGAGACAATTTCAACTTGGTGCAAATATTTTGGGTTAACGATAAATCCTTTAAAAACAAAAGCAATTATAATCGTCAGTCCCAAATTATTGGCGAAAATTGATAAATCGCAAATGACACCTTTAGTGATCAATGGATCCTGTATTCCATTTACCGAATCGGTAAGAAATTTAGGTGTCATTATGGATCAGCATTTGTCTTGGGAATCACAAGTGGGAGCGGTAAGTAGATAAATTTATGCTGCGTCGTCGAGCCGGCGTAGGCTACGTAATTCCTACCACTACCCACCAAAATTGTGTTGGCTAACTCACTCCTATTACCAATTCTTGATTATGCTGATATTTGTTATCTTGACATTAAGGAGGAGCTATTGAATAAACTTGAGCGGCTTCAAAATCTTTGCATTAGGTTCGTATTCGGTGTACGTAAATATGAACATATCTCCGAGTTTCGAATAAGCTTAAGTGGCTCCCTATTCGCCTTCGCAGGAATACTCACATACTTCATCTTCTCTATTCAGTGCTGTTTAATCCTTCTACTCCCCCATATTTGAAGGAACAGTTTAAGTTCCTTCATGACACCCACTCCCGTTCCTTACGTTCCGATAATAACTTACTACTTGAAATTCCTCTTCACTCTTCCTCTTTTTACTCCAATTCCTTTACTGTAAAAGCTGCCAAACTATGGAATACTATTCCTATTAAGATCAGGCGTGCTAAAAGTTTACACATTTTTAAAAAGAGGCTTAAAAATCATTTTTTAAGCCTTTCATATTGTATTTTTTTAATTCTTAATTATTTTTTCTTTTTGTTGAGATCTTGATTTGTACGGGGTATTGCTATGTATTATTTTCAATTTAGTATAATGTATGTCATATGTGTAGTTTTATATATAAATATATATGTATCTATGTGTATGTATGTATATGAAAGTGTGTATGTATGTGTATATATGTATATGTATGTATGTGTATATATGTGTATGTATGTGTATATAGATGTATGTATATGTATATATATTTATGTATTTCTTTATTAATGCACCGCCCATCCTTATACAACTCCAACTTCCAAAGGTTGCCTGGAAGAGATCGCTTTAAGCGATAAGGTCGCCTAGTTGTACTTCTTTTATTTTATTATTTACTTTTTTGCTCTTTAATTTAAGTTGTGCAATAAAGTATATTTATTATTATTATTATTACATAAGATTTATAAGAGGAGATTTAATAGTATAGGCCACCGACTGATAAGTTTGAATTTAGAACTAAGCCCTGAGCAAAATCAATTTTATTAATATATAAAGCTTACTGTTTAAGCTTGCAACGATCGTATTATCAAAGATCTCATTGAGCTTATAACTTTAACCAATTAATGTTTAGTAATTATATGAAACACATTAACACAAATTTAGGTGCAGAAACTAGTCCCTCATAAACACTTGTAACATCAACCCGTGGTAGTTATAAATACCGTAATGAGCACATGCCCCATTATTCCTTTGTAAGTTCTTACTGGATTTTTCTTAACTTTAGAACAAAGAGTAAATTGCTTTTTAGAATGTTCTTTGCCTACTTCCGTATTTAAAATGTTGAGTACTGACCTAATTTTAGTAGTTATAATTTTTCAGGCACAAAAGTGAATATATTAAAGAAAGGCAAAAAAAAAAATAGAAAAAAGAGTATATTAAGGGAAATGTAATTGAAATTTATATTTTTTTTAATATAAGGTATATTAGGTGATCATATTTCAAAGACTTGTTTTAATAATTTTTATTACATTTAAATTGAGGTTTAATTTTGTTTGGTTTCATTAAAGCAAACATTACAACCAAATTGATTTTAAAAATTTTATTTGATCTAGTTAAAGCTCTAATTTTTGTAAAAAAATCTGTAAACGCTATTACTCGTGGACGACTACTTAAACAACTACTAAAACGACCATTGTAGATTCGAATCCCACACGTTAGAGTTAGTATTAAAGTCCCATAAAATGCTTAACACATCGAACACCCTCGCCCTTAGACATCTAGAACCTGTGAAAATGTGGATACGTTGCCTATATTAAATAATTTATAAATTCATATGTTTTTTTATAATATGTTTGCTTAAACGCAGCCTATTAGGTTTCGATAGTTTGGCTAAATGCCATTTATATTGTAAAACTGATAATTTCTAAAATATACATTTATTGACATCAAAGTTATACTGTAAATAATAATTTTATCTACATAAATAAAATGCACATATATTGAATTTGAGGACCGTCGTGGCGCAGAGGCGTAAGAGTCTGCCAGTAAACGCGACGGTTTGAGGGTTTGATTTCCACTCGGAGATGACGGATTTTTTTGTTTCCATTTTCGTCGCTCTGGAAACGAGGTAAAGTGCGGCGTGAGTTCCGACATTCAACACGCAATGTCTCGAAAAAGACGGAAAGCAGGTATGGAGAAAGCAGAAACTAAGCAACGGAGTGTCTTAACACTAGGTTCATATGGTTTCTGCAGTTCCCTCTGCCCACCCTGCAATATACGGGATAAAGCGAGAAGTTAAAAAAATAAAACATATATCGAATGTCAGATACGAAATTTAATTCGATAGGAAATAATGCTTGAAATTGCTTATAAGTAAGCCATTTGTTTATATTTGTACCCTAAGTGTTTCTTTTGTCCTTAAATTTTTTCGAAGGCCTATTTAAAGATATAGTGCCGAAGTAAAATATTTTAATGTATTTCAAAAAACTGTTATTAAACCATGCCATGCAATTTTCATATCGAATAAGAAGACACATCACAAAATTTGAAAATTTAAATTTACGTTACTAATGGTTCATTTATTATAATGTTGTAATAAACTAAATCATTAACAGGCCGATACAATGCGTACTTTATATTTATGAACACTTGGCT
Organism: Dione vanillae; assembly: GCA_037178615.1. Classification (NCBI taxonomy): domain Eukaryota; kingdom Metazoa; phylum Arthropoda; class Insecta; order Lepidoptera; family Nymphalidae; genus Dione; species Dione vanillae. The sequence goes on along the minus strand of JAZFAU010000656.1, from coordinate 43,663 downwards.
TTCAGCTATTAGTGTGACATATGTATACAATATCAAAAACTATTTAATATTTATTTAGGTATGGTTTTGATATCACAAATTCTATATTCTAATTATTATTATTTTTTTTTGTTTTTTTTTTTTTTCTTTTTTAGCTTCACGCTTTATCCCGCACATGGCAGGGTAGGCAGAGAGAACTGCAGAAAGTGTGGGAACTTAGTGTTAAGACACTCCGTACCTTAGTTGCTTTCCGTTTATTTCGAGATTTGTGTGTTGAGTGGCGGAACTCAACGCCACATTATTATTATTTTTGTTTGTCAAAATAACTTCATGCTATTAAAAGAAATTTGATTTCAAATCACAAACTAGTTAGGAAAAATAAGCTTTTTACCTACATTTATTATTATTAATATAGTGTAGATAGTACATACTTTTAATAGATATTTTTTAATATTTTATTGACATTATTTCAAAATGGAACTTACTTCAAATAAATTTACATGTATACAATTTTATTTCACATAAATGTATGACACATAAGTACTCTTTGGTTTCAAAAGACAGTACAGAAGCTTTTACCAACAGGGCCAGCTTACTAGACTGCAGTCAATATTATAGTACATAATTTGATTTTGCTACGAGACTGATAGGTTGGCTGCATGCCATTTTACGAACTGAACGAGCTTTTAGGCTAATGAAGTATCAAAATAATAACATATTAATTTACATATATAACCGCGAACAAATTAAATCTAAAAAATCTTAAAAATCCTCTTAAAAATAGTCCTTTAATTCACTTTGTTATAATTTTGTTCAACACTAAGAATGGTATGATTTGAACTTGCAACTCTTGGAAACTGTCTAGCGATCTAGCCAATGAAGACATAATATGTTTAAATGAACTTGTATTTTGATTGTTACATTTAACAAAAAAAAAATCTTTACTGAATGTTGGTATTGTAGCAGTATGAGGCAATTCTTTTTTCGATTATGCAGGAACCTCTCTTGGGCTTTTGAGTTCAGTTTATTTCGGTTATCTTTACGATGTCATCTTTCCACCTAGCATAATAGAATTGGGTCTTAAAGAATACGTATAAAATTTTAAACACAGTGGGATATATGTTTTCTTCAAGTGTTTTTCTTACTTAGTGGAGATAAACACTATAAAAATAATAAAAACTTCATACGATTTGAAAACCAAGTGAAGTAAAGCCAAGTTTCTAACTATACACATCCCAACTTTGTACACGAATACATATAAAATACTAGCTTAAGGACTGTTAGAATAGAATAACAAGTACTTAATTGGAATAAAATCAAGATATACGTATATGATGTCTTGATTTTAATAATAGTAATGTAATAAAATATTGACATACATTTCTTACTTGAAGGCAAGATTTTTATTTTTTTGTGTTTTACGTAAAGCATGATAGAGTGAAACAACCGTAGGCAGAAATTTCAACCGTTGTTTTCCACTTTCAATCTTTCGAGGTATGGCGTACGGAGTAACCTAAGCCAACGTTGTGCTTTTCTGGATGCCAAAGCAAAGAATAGGAAAATAATGATTTCATTAATTAATTTTTATTTAAGACATATGAAAAGCTTTCAGTACTCAATCAAAACCTACATTTTAAACTTTTTACGGATTTATTTTACCAGGTCCATACATCTGCTACACTATTAATAATTACAGCAAATGATCGATTTTCTAAGATCGATTTTCAGATCTAAGGATGATACTATCTAAGATGGAAGACGAAAAGTTTAGAAGGATTATATATTTCACCGTAACGCTAGAAAAATTAATAACTTTTCTACTTCAACTTAGCATATTTATAATTATACTCAGTCTTATCAGAAGACAAATACAAATCAAATTAAAATTAAATATAATAACATACTAAACTTTTTTTTTCTATTTCCATTTTCTTCGCTCTGGCAAACTAGGCAAAGCGCGGCGTTGAGTACCGCCACTCAACACGCAATGCCTCGAAAAAGGCGGAAAGCGGGGACGGAGAAAGCAGGGACTGAGCAACGGAGTGTCTTAACACTAGGTTCCCAATGTGTCCGACTATAACGAACATTAAAGTTATAACGCAAAAAAGGATATATAAAAGTTGAAAAGTTTTCCACAGTCTCAATTTTTATTGAAGTAAGAAATATCCTGTCGTAAAGTTTAATGCTACATCACGCATGAAAAATTTTCGGCATTTCCTTGATATGGAAGAGTGATGTGACGATATGTGAATCTAATATACCTGCATTTTCTCAGTAAAAAATTTATTATAACGTTTCTTTTATCATGCGTTATAATAACTCTTCAAGAATGTCACTCAGCTTATATTTGATACGAGCTTTTAGATACGACTGCGAAAGTCGCAGTCTTTATTACAATATTTATATAATTAAATTAAACATATCTATACATGGTTCATTTTTTATCCTCTTATAGATTAATTTACCTCCTTTTCACTAAATTTCTTAACAAAGTTCCGAAGTTGAAGACCCTCGTGGCGCAGAGGCGCAACGTCTGCCTGTAACACGACGGTTTGACGGTTCAATTCCCACTCGGAGAAGATGGATTTTTCTATTTCCATTTTCTTCGCTCTGGTAACTAGGCAAAGAGCAGCGTTGAGTTCCGCCACTCAATACGCAATGCCTTGAAAAAGAGAGAAAGCGGGGACGGAGGAAGCATCGGAGTGTTTTAATCTTAGGTTTCAATGGTCCTTGCAATTCCTTCTGCTTACCCTGCCATATACGGGATAAATCGTGAAGGTAAAAAAGTCTGACGTATTTCTAGATCGCAAAAGAGTGGGAGCAAGAAACTTTGTTAGATTTCTCTCTTCTATTTTGCCATCGTTTTATTTATTTTTAAATACGTCACTGTCTTTCAGTTATTAACGTTCCAAAAGTTTGCACGAAATAATCTTTTCTCTGATTGATTCTTAAATTCATAGGAATGTTAGCAAAATTTCTAAAAGTATATATTAGTATAATAATAAACGCAAAAACATATAATTCTTTATTTTATATTGCGTATACGCTATTTTAGCGGGTCTAGAAAAATTGACCTTTGTACGGGATGCAATTTTAAATGCAATTTAAATTGCATTTAAAATTGCATCCCGTACAAAGAAGTCTGTGTCATTATTTGAGAAACTTTCCTAAGCTTTGTTGAGTGTAAGCTTTTATTAACACCTGTGAAGACCCAAGAATGCTAAATGTTTGAGTACTTCAGTTAATGGCATAAAATCTTAAATTTCTGGCATTTGTTACATTTTCGGAGTTCCGTACGATAGAAACAATGGAACCTACACAAGATTCTATTTGTGTCCATCTGTCAAAAATATTTTCTTAAAAACTATATGGAACTATCAAGTGAAATTACCGTCGAATATCTAAATCTATGATCCTATGGAGTGCAGAAAAAGTAAGCTTCTAAGTAAATATAATAAAAAGGACGTATAAACGTTTGTAACATTTTCCGTATTACTATAAATGTAGGTAATGTGTTGTAGATCAAAATTACTAAATTGAGTAATAAAAATGAAATTTTCTATCAAAATAGGTAATATATGGGTATTATAATATATTATTATATATACTGTAGTAATCTATTTTATATATATATATATATATATATAGATATATATATATATATATATATATATATATATATATATATATATATATATATATATATATATATAGATATATATATATATATATATATATATACATATATACATATATACATATATACATATATACATATATATATATATATATATCCATATATATATATATATATATATATATATATATATATATATATCTATATATATATATATATAGATATATATATATATATATATATATTATATATATATATATATAATATATATATAGATATATATATATATATATATATATATATATATATATATATATATATATATATATATATATCACTATTTGTGTTTATTTCATTTACAATGAATGCATGTAATCAAGAATTTGTAGGAAATCCATGCATGAGAACAAATCACCGATTATCCAATATTTTAATTGAAACAAGGATTTAAAATGCCTTTTGTCTTATATTTCGGATACAACGTAAAGCTGAAAGGCCAATAATATTATTTTATGAGAGTCACACCCACACATACGTACACAGCAATAATATTAATTTATATCTCAAAATGAAAGTCAATATACGGTAACTACCAAACATGTGTGTATGGATATTCTCTCATTGAAAAGCTTAATTAAAAATATTGTTGATTTTGTTAAGTTGGAATGAAAGTAAGGTATTATATATTTTAAAGATTGGGACAACAATTCGTTATTAACTTAACTAAAAGTAATATATTTGTATTTTATAAATAATTTTGCAAGTTTCGGTACCGCTATACACTAATCAGCATATCTCATGTGGAAGATTAAGAGATTAGATCTTAAATTAAATGTAAAAGTCATAAAATTTCCACGAACAAAATTAGCTTCACCAAGCTGAATTCATTTGCACTAAGCTTAAGCTTACAGTTTTTAACATAACGTTTACTTTTTAGTATTTTTCTATCTAAATATTTGTATAGAGGAGTTATGACAACATTCCATAAAGCAAAAATAATCTTCCTAAAGTCTTTACACAGAAATTGTTCTAATTTGAATATTATTTTAACGATGAAAAATAATTATACATTACATAGTTAGTTACAAATTCTTCGAAGTGAAATTATTAGGATGGAAATCTGACGCAAAAAAATATTAGACACAATAGAGGTACATACCGACTATTTAACCTATGACAGTGTTTTATTTTCTCTCATTTAATTTATTTTTACCATCTTTCTTGTTTTAAATTAAGCAGTGACTCAGCGTTTTAAAAATGAACTATAAGGAATTGATTGGAAAACCCATCGAAAATAGTTTAATTGTTATCAATCCAATTCAAACGTATTTAGCTATAAATAATAATATAAAAATTTATTCTAAAAACATCTCTATATATTTATTCAATATTTTAATATATTAAAAATTGAATCTACTTCATTCAAGCTAAACTTCAAAGGACCAACTTTACACACAATATGACTTTTAGTTGGGACTTTGCTAGCGTTTGTTTTGGTTGACACACGTTTTAGTGAGAGTTTATGTTAAAGTGGTAAATTTTTTTAAGTTAAATAGTGGAAACAATATATAATTGTGTAAAAAGATCCGTAGTAATAAGGGTATTTGTTATAGTAAGTGTTTGTGTTGTTCTTTAGCTTAAGTTAGAAGTAGGAATCTAGTTTTATAGGTTAGTTTTAAGAAAAATGGAACCTGATCCTCCACCTGACCCTCCAGATCCTGGGGGACAAACAATTTCCCGTAAAAGACAAGGTGAGGAGACAACTGGTCAAGAAAATGCGAAAAAAACTATCGTTAATCCGTTAACAGCCACTCCTTCCATCCAAAATGTCTGGGTTCACCCATCTATGACTGAAGCCCCTAAATCTTATATTAGTTCAGACAAAGGACCTTTTATAGTGTATGTGTCTAGGGAAACTCCTGATCCCTCTGCAGGAACCTCCATAAGGGCCATCAAGTTTGGTCAATTTCTTCACACTAACAAAATTAATGATATTGTTAATGATGGAGTAAAAAATGTGGGTCGCAATAAAATCAGTGTCCAATTTACATCTGCTGAAGCAGCTAACAAATTTCTAGTTAATCCTGTCCTTAGTCTATGTAAATATGTTTGCATCATCCCAACATTTAATATCACAAGGATGGGAATTGTAAAAGGAGTACCCGTTGAATGGTCGTTGGAAGAGTTTGTTGGCTCTCTGGAATTTCCCTCTGCATGTGGGGAGGTGATAAAAGCAAGACGTATGAACAGGAAGAATGTGAGTGAGAGTGTGATTACATGGGTCCCGACCCAGTCAGTGGTAATTACATTCCGAGGTCAGCAATTGCCTGAAAGAGTTTATTCATATAAGTCTGTCCTACAAGTCGAACTGTATAAATATCCAACAATCCAGTGCCTCAAGTGTTGTCGTTTTGGTCATGTAAAAGCACAGTGTCGATCGATGCCAAGATGCTACAAGTGTTCCCAGTCTCATACTGGCGATACATGTGACATCCCAAAGGAAACTTCAACTTGCATCCATTGCTCGTCAAAACATTTTGCCATTGATAAGGGGTGTCCTGAGTTCATGAGGCAACAAAACATAAAATCAATTATGTCGCAAGAGTGTATCTCTTATATGGAAGCATCTTCCCGTTTCCCAACAGTCCAGCGTTCCTATGCAGATATTGCTAAGGAAATGTTTACCCCTCCTGTCTTCACAAACCTCCAGACCCCTCAAACTAGAATCCCTGCAAGTCCTACCAAGTCTTACCGTAAGACAGTATTCCAAGTTCCCCGACCCCGCGCACCTGCGGCGAAGGGGTATGATAGACAAGCTCACCAAGCCATTATAAATAACTCTTCCTCTTCCCTTCCCAATGGTTGTGCCCTTAATCAGGGTTCAGACAGTTCACTGAGTCACGAAAAGACTTGTTGGTTGCTCTGACTGAGACCTTGGTCAGCATAATCTCCACTGCTGATGAACTCCCTATACCGTCCAACGTTGCCCAGAATTTACTCAAAATCTTCCAAATCCTTAACAATGGCGTCACTAAGCTTCCTGCAGTGGAATAGTAGTAGTGTTCGTGCTAAAAAGCATGAATTACTGCGTATTATTTCCCTGTATGATCCCGTCATTATTGCCCTCTCGGAAACATGGTTGGTGCCAGATTCCCCGTTTAGGGTGTCGGGTTTTGCCTGTTTGAGGGAGGACAGAAGTGACGGGTATGGAGGTAGTGCTATCCTCATCCGGCACTCCTCCCCTTATTCTCTTATCCCTCTTCCACCTCACAGTCAACAAATTAATGCTGTTGCTGTGAGGGCCTTTGATATCTCCTTCCTCTCTGTATATATTCCTCATCCCTCCACTTCCCTCTTCCTTAAGCTTAGGTCTATTATCTCTTCGCTTCCTAGCCCTGTACTGGTCCTGGGAAACTTTAACACTCATCACACACTGTGGGGGTGTTATTACTGTGATGGATTTTCTCCTTCGTTGCTGGACTTGATTGATGATGCTAATCTTTGCATTCTCAATGATGGTTCTCCGACTCGTAGGGTTAATCCTAATCAGGATCCGAGGACTGCAGTTGACCTGTCCTTATCTTCCCCATCGCTTGCTTCTCAACTATCATGGTCTGTTCTCCCTTCCACCCATGGTAGTAATCATTTCCCCATCCTTCGTGCTATGTTCACTAGAAATCCTTCAGCAGTACCTTCTTCACTTCATAAATATAATTTAAAAAAAGCTGACTGGAATGAGTACGCAGACTCTGTGGATTGCATGTTGGGCAATCTTCCTGAGTCTGGTAATTATGAGAACATCATTATTTGCTATGATCGGTTTATCTCTGTCATTACATCTGCAGCTGACTTACATATTCCCAAAACACGCTCCATTCAAAATCGGATACATTCAATCCTTGGTGGGATCAGGAATGCTCTGATTTTGTCAATCGGCGAACATCTGCCGAGGCGTCATACACGGCCTGTATGACGATGGAGAATTACAATTAGTACAAACGCAGTGATGCAAAGTTTAGAAAATGTATTTGGAAAAAGAAGAAACTTGGTTGGGTTCTTTTTTGTGAATCCCTTAATCCCCGCTTCCCTTCTTCAATTGTCTGGACAAACATTAGGAGATTTCGCAGGTCTCTTAACAATGTCAGTAGCCCCAACTCCAATAATCCTTCCCTCTGGCTTAATGATTTTGCAAAGAAATTGGCTCCTCCATCTGCCCCGTCCCGTGACCTGTTTATAAACACGCCTGTTGAATCTGCAGAGGAAATGGATTCCCCATTTTCCTTTGAGGAACTCGAAAATGTGCTGGCGGATTTAAAGGACACCAGTCCTGGTGAAGATGGTGTGCCCTATTCATTTATTGCCAAATTGAGTGAAAATTCTAAGCGTTATTTTTTAAATTTGGCTAATGATATATTTAAGTCAGGCAATATCCCCAATACTTGGAAATCTCAAATAATCATTCCTATCCTCAAACCTGGCAAAAGTCCCTCTGACTCTAATTCCTATAGACCCATTGCCTTAGCATCCACATTATCAAAAATTGTTGAACGGCTTTTGAAGAACCGTCTGGAATGGATAGTGGAAAGTAGAAACATCTTAGCGCCCTCTCAGTTTGGCTTTAGAAAGGGCTTAAGTACTATTGATAGTCTCAGCGTTTTTACTACAGATATTCGACGAGCTTTTGCCAAGGGTGAGTATTTAGTTGGTGTTTTTCTGGATGTTGCATCAGCATATGACAATGTTCTTCTTCCGGTACTCAGGCAGAAACTGCATCAGCTGAGTATTCCGCCGAGGATGACTCATTACATATGTAATTTGCTCACCGGTAGAACGGTATCTGTGAAACATCCGCTTCTTACTGTACCTCCCAGACTTGTCTGGAAGGGTCTGCCTCAAGGTTCAGCTCTTAGTCCTCTGTTATATAATATATATACACATGACCTCGAATTGTCTGTTAATAACTTTTGTAACATTCTTCAGTACGCTGACGACATCGTCCTCTATTATAGTTCAAAGTCAATGGAGGACATTTCTTATCGTCTGAACGCTGCTTTGCACTATCTAAACCAGTGGCTCTCTGGACATGGCCTGGCGCTATCTGTGGAAAAGTGCCAAGTGGTAGTGTTTACCAAAAAGAGAAATATTCCAAATTTCCAAATATTTAGTGAGAATATTCCCATACGGATTACAGAAAATGTAAAATTCCTAGGCATGATACTCGACAAAAGACTGAACGGAATTGCCCATGCTGAATATATCAGCAAAAAATGTGAAAAAGGCATCAATGCTTTAAGAGCTGTGTCTGGTGTGTGGTGGGGTGCGCACCCTTATTCTCAAAAACTGCTGTACAATGCTATAATCCGTAGTCATATTGACTACGGGTTATTCGTTTTAGACCCCTTTAACAAAGTAGCTACAGAAAAAGTCAATCGTATACAACATAAGTGTCTACGGATTATTATAGGTGCAATGAAGTCTACTCCCACCAATGCACTACAAGTGGAGTGTGTGGACCCTCCTTTTCCTATCCGTCGACAATTCCTCTCTGATAAATTTGTTAGTAAAATGTTACAGCTGTCCTCCCATCCTTTAAGGTCTAAGTTATCTAAATTATGTGAACTTATTCCTCGTGGCAAGCCTTTACCTTACTTGCTGGATAGCTTCCTTAGGCTAACCTCCCTCCCTCACCCCTTGTCTTCCTTTCCATCAAACCCATTATTCCGTACACCTTATAACGCTCTTGTCCATTCTCCGCATGTCATCACAAATATTGGCCTTACCAAGGGAGATCCTTGCATCAACACCAAATTTCAAGAGCTGGTTAATGAAAAATGGTTAAATCATGTCCTCATCTTCACAGATGCCTCAAAGCTTTCGAAGGAGAGCTGTGTTGGTGCAGCTTGCTGGATCCCAAAATTCAAAATTATTTTACAATTTAAATGTCCCCCCGAATCGTCAGTGTTTACAGGTGAGGCTGTTGCTTTGTTTGAAGCAGTCCTGTTTGCACAATCCCATGACTTTAAACAGACGGTTATTTTTACGGACTCGTTAAGCTGCTTAATGACGTTGAAGGGAAACCCGTTTCATAGTAGATTAAGATCTTCAATTGTTTTAAGGATTCGTGAAGAATTGTACTCATGTCACCTAAAGGGCTTGGACGTTACTCTCGTGTGGATTCCAGGTCACTCTGGAATTAGTGGGAATGAATCTGCAGACTCTTGTGCCAAATTAGCCATCCAGTGTGGTACTCTTGACCACTTTTATAACTCTGCCCAGGATCTGCTCGCGCTGGCAGATATTCATCTTTATAAGACCTGGAATAATTTCTGGGATAATTCAAAATCAGTTAAAGGTAAGTACTATGCCCTAATTCAACCTAATATTCCAAAGCGACCGTGGTTTTTTACTCAAAAACATATTGATCGGAGGATTCTATCAACAATATGCCGTTTACGTCTTGGACATGCGTGTACGCCTGTGCATTTGGCTAAGATCAGGATCAGGGACCATTCGCTGTGTGAATGTGGCCTTGACGATGGCTCTCCTTCTCATATCCTTTTCTCTTGTCCTAAGTTAACTCTTCCCTTGTATGATATTCTTCCCAACAAAGTTCCTCGCCCTCTTAATGTTCAGTGTGTGTTAATGTTTGTGTTTAGTCCTTTATGTAAATTTCTATGTAAATACATTAAGTATAATAATATTAGATTATAAACTAACACCCATGTAAAATATGTTTATTTAGTACTAACCCAATGTATTATGTGTATATACTGTAATTCTTACAGATTAAATTTGTTTTAGGTGAAGGATTTTTTATTGGATCTCTTTTTTACATGCATTCTATTATTGTGTGAAGCTTATTTTCTTTTTTCACCGTACATTCTCCTTCGTGTATTCTCCAAACAACGTGACATTGGCGAAGTGAATTGTGCTCAACTGGCACGCTCGGAACGCCATTACTGTAGAACAGAACAGAACAGACTTTTAGTTGCAACCTAAAAATATACGGCGCGTGTACCATTACGTCTAAATAGCATTGTGTTGTACTCGCCTCCGCTCCGTTAAGCCTTTTATAATGGTTTTGTTATTTTTCCAAATTTTGTATAATATTTCACTTTATTTTACATCAAAATTTCACTTTTTTATTCATTCACACATAATTTTAAGTACCTAACAATTTGCTTTTAACAGCTGTTTATCGGAAATACCAATATGGTTAATAATCTTGACATATCTACTTAAACTGCGTAAAAATTAATAAGAGTTTAACAAAATGAATTCTAGTACATTTTAATAACACGCGCTGATTAAGTACTTAGCGATCCTCATTAAAACATCTATATAGGGTCACCCATATCGATTCTCACGTTAGTTCAAGTGAGGTGATTTAATCAACTCGTCTAAGTAAAATCCTACCATTGTACCTCCTATACATTGATAATACCCGGCATCTGTTCTATAATTATATTTACTCGTTCCAATATCGCTTAAGGCTGTACACAAGGAAAACTATTATAACATGATCTCTGTATAGATATTGTCAAAACGTACCAAAGTGTCTACTACACTGGTCTTGAGCATATTGCGATTATTGATTGATTTGGAAAAATAATCCTTATTTCATTACAATTAAGTATATTTTTAAATAACTGAAATGTATTGAACAATATATACTAAATGCACTAGGCCGTGTATATATTTGTTTGTAAAAACGTAATCTATCATGTTTACATATTACATAGTAACTTTATCGCAAGCATACAGATCGAAAGGTTAAATTATAAATTTTTTGGAATTGATTTCGTTTCTTAATTTATTTTCCACATTTTGTCTATTTATCACTTAAAGGGTCTATACTAATTGAAGTATTGAAAAGTGTTACTGATGGAAATTGAAATAAGACACTCCGCTCTCCAAGTTCCACAAAAAATCGAAACAAAAACAACAATGAGATAATAATTCTTTCTTCCGATAACAACAGACTAGGCCGTTATGGGGATCTCATATCAATAGTAATTTATCTATAGTTGAAATTTTTTTAACTGATAACCTAAACATTATTGTGAAGTTACTATTAAGTTAATATCATAGTCATAGTGAAATAATTTTAGTCAAAACTTTCATTTTTAACCGTCAGTTACATTACTACATACACACTAAAATGGCCTCAGGAAACGACACAAGATGAACATATTCTATTTTGTTCCAAATTAATACTTTAAAAATTTTATTTACTTATTATTGGCAATAAAACTTTAAAAATATCATGTGTTGTTTCCTTAAAGTATCAAAGAGACACGAAACGCACATTGTAATACAAAATACATGAACATTTACATACTCAATACAAGCATACATCTGGGTGCTATTTAGAATTTGCATCCTAGTCCTTATCGTACCTTATTGTGGAGTTACCACAAGTACTATACCATACCATTTCACTGTATCGTACTCTAGGGCTTTGTATTAATATGGTCTTTCTGTTGAATTTTTCTTTTTTATCCACTTTAACATTTACACTAAGTAGTTCCTACAGGTGTTAAATTATGACTGTCCATAAATAATAATTTATCTTTAAAATATTTTTAGTGCACTTATATTGTTTTTATGATTCCCTTACAGTCCATGTTAACAGAAATGTTTTTATTTTACATATGTAAATAACATATTCTTAAACAGCTTGCTTATTCCACCGATATAAGCTTTATTAAGACAAGTGCAAACCGGCCCAGAGGGCTTAATTGGCTCCTGTAATATCCGGTTAACTGCCTGTTAACGAGACGTGTGATGGTGAGATTTAATTACTTTGAAAATTTCATATCGACAAATTACTACTGCCCTTATATTTAAAGACTAATTATTCTAAAATTTTCATTTATGATCAAGTACATATATATAGAAAACAATGATGTATGAAAATATTCTTACTGGTTTAAAAGTGTACATTTTTTTATTTCATGTCCGACGATCCGAAAATAAACAAGTCATACAACAAAGTATTCAGAAGTAGCCAGTAGGCTTTAATAATAAGAAAGCAACAATTTTTATAACTTAATAGAATTTCAATATGAATATGAATTGAATTTAATGATGAATTTTCCTTGCAAAATAAAGGAAACAACAAAAAGTTACCTGCAATTAAAATCTCGTAAAAGACTCAAATGTAAAACTGAAACGTTTTATTTTATTTCACGGTAAACCTCAAAGCGAAAAAGTTCATATAATTTTCTGATGTGTGATTAAAACAAGACTGAATAGTTGTGAGAAATTTAATTTGCTTTACCGTACCGGCCATCGTGGTATATCGTAGTACGAATAGATATAATAATATACATAGATATAATAATATCTGACATGATGAGACATAGAATAATAGAAACCCTTTATTTAAGAAACCTCCACTAATTAACCTACTCTAGAAATATTACCATTTATTTAGAAAATGTAAACTATCATCAAATATTTAAACCAATCATTTAAACTTATTTAAAAAATATAATAAATATAAATCAAACAAAATTCTACGACGTAACTCCAAATAAATAACAACAACAATTATTTAAATATTTACATTTATTTCCCCATTATTATTCAACTAGTTAAGCCTTATCACGTACCAGACAATGGCTACTGCATTTTGATTTATAATAGTCATATCAAGTAAATACTGAACGCATTCACTTAATATAATAACAGATGAAATTTAACGAGATGAATCCGTAATGGAGCCGTATATCAAAATTAAAAATTCGTTGAGTGACAGCGTCAATTCACGGACACTTGTCAGCTTATTGGCACACTGTGATATTGAAAATATAGGATTTTAAATAAAAAATGTAATAATTTTTTATAATGTGATTATGAATCGAAGTTATTTATACATATATAAAAATGTGTCTTATCGATGACTATAGCAGAATCAATTGTTAGGGGAATTTATATAAAATAAAATTAATATTAAATTGACTGAAACTTAAAATATACTTTCTCCCATAAATAAAGTTTAAAGTTTTTAACATTTTAAAATGCAATACTAGGTAAGTATTGCATTTTAAAATGTTTAAAACTTAGAACATTAACCTATACCCGTACGTACCCCACATACCAACCAAAAGGTTCCATATCTTCCCTTCCAAATCAATCATCTTTACTATCTGTACTTTACGAAAGTTAACAATATACTTAGATGACAGATATAATATATTGTAACATTTAAAGGAAGTCGCGGTGAGATAGTGTATGACGCTAACGAGAACTATGGGAGTAACAGGAAATGTTAGCTACGAGACTATGATATTAATTACTTTAAACTATATAATGCTACACGGTTGGTTGTTCCTAGAGTTGATTTCCACCTTAGTTTATAAAAATAATATTTTGCATCACTGCTTTTAGAAGGCTTTTTAAGGCGGGGACGGAAAAAAGCAGCAAACTAAGCAACGGAGTGTCTTAACACTAGGTTCGTATGGTTCCTGTAGTTCTCTCTGCCTACTTTAAGATACAATTCTATAATTTTTTTTTTCAGCTTCACGCTTAGTCCCTGTTTACTCCGTCCCCACTTTCCGCCGTTTTCGAGGCATTGCGTGTTGAGTGGCAGAACTCAACGCCGCGCTTTGCCTTAGATGCCAGAGCGAAGAAAATGGAAATAGAAAAATTCATCTTCTCCGACTGGGGATCGAACCCAGTAACCGTCGCGTTACAGGCACACGTTGCGCCTCTGCGCCACGACGGTCCTCATAAAAGGTCCTCATATTTAAAGGAAGGATATTTCTAAGGTAAAAAAGTAAAGGACAATTTCATATTATACTTTTTTATATGTAACTTCAGAGAAAATGGAAAACCGAACGCCACCTTACCATTCGTTTGTAAAATATTATGTATAATTTTTTTAAAGCATTCATATTTTGGTTTTTACTTATATTATCTTATAGTGCTTATTTTTTACTCTACGCAATACAAAAGTATATAAAAATAAAATAAAATAAGTATATAATTGCATCACTTATAAAGAAAAGCCTGTATATTACCTTTTATAGGGCTTTTTTTGTACTTAATGGCACCTTAATTTGAATCAGTCGTTTATTATTTATTAATATAAATCACGTCAAGAATTTTATATTGAATAAAGTTCGCATGATTTACCATTAGTATTTTCTTACGTCCTGACCCGCTAGATGGTCAAATCAAATGGTTGAAAATAAGTAAGAGCCGACATACATACATATGGCACATAAACAGGTATATTAGGACTAAATCGAAACAAACAACGTAATTAATTACAGTCTTCCCTTCTTTCATATAGATGTACTATAAAACGCAAGAGTAATTTTAAATTCAAACCAATTTTTAGTTCTGGAAATTATAGTTTTCAAATACACAAAACTATTTTTTTATATTAACTTTAATATTATAATATTAGTATACAATTCAGTATACAGTAAAAAATGGTTAAAAAAATAATATCATTACTTAAAATTAAACGTCGAAAACGGCAAAATATAGATATTGTATTTCCAGTTCACTATTTATGAAAGTTATTAGTTACTTATTGAATTAATTATTTAATTAAAAGCATAATATTTAAAATTCTCAAGAACTATAACACTAGTTCAAAATATTTATAGTATTAATGACTCGTACAGATATATTGTTATACCGCTATCCCGATAAATGATATTAAATATTCATACATAGACCACTGTAGTCGGTTTTGTAGCGGTCATAACATAATTATTGCCGGTCAATTTGATTTATGACGGCATTAACCCGTTTATATCACGTACGGAGCTAAAGCCGTGCATCCTTTGAACCGTTATGGTTAAGGAAAATTGTTGAACCTAAATTTGTTATTTCATACTGGCTATTCAATTATTTTAATCATTTCAATGTAATTTGGTTTTTAGCTTTGAAATATCGTTTTTAATAATTAAATATATTGAGGAAAGCAATTTGATAAAAATGTTATTATAGATTTTTGTCGTAGTTTACCCATAGAAGTCAGAGGTTTTAAAGCTTACTTAGATTTTATATTATTGTTTCAATGCAGCCGCCACGCCAATGTTCTATATTTAACTGACGCCAACCGATGATAATGTGATCAAGACGTATCTAAGCTAGCAAAGATTCTTTCTGCACTCCAGAGGCCTTCTACTATCGGCTATCGGATCAGTCATAAATATAACTAACCTACAGTAATGTAATGGAACATTTTTATGGAGGACAGATAAATGCCTTTACCGTCAGCATTTTGTAGAATTTGATATATAAAGTTCACTTTCTATGAAAATTAAACGTATATTATTAAACGTACAGGTGTTTTCATTTTCTATTACATTGATTTCAATAATATGAAATGTGTAATTATGTTATATAATTATAGCACTTAATGTATAGAATTTGGCTAAAAAAAGAACTAGGTACCTTAACTTAAGTCAATTCTTCTACATAAATAGAAGAGTAGTATGTATAATCTTCAGTTTTAGGTTGCAATTTTTCAAATTTCTTCTTAGTTGGCTCTTTAATAGTAGTAATTCTAAAACAGGACAAGCAAAGCCAATAGCCATTAGTGTTAGTTACAATAAATATGTTGTTTGTCTTACTAACGAGTGTCTAATATATATCTACGTACATATCTTGGTCTCGGTCTATCTAGTCCAAAGATCAATTCTACTAGAGATATAAGCTATTCTCGTTGTGCCAGCCTGCATACGTTGTTGTTAAAATTTATCTTATCTACGAGTATTGTTAACTTACCTCATCTAATGGAGTTGACCGTAGGACCACACAGCCATCGGCGGCCATGGTCCATCGGCGTTTTTAATCAGCACAGCTGGTGTTTCTTGGGGATTTTAATGCGCACCACGAAGAGTGGCTGTACCTGTATAGTGACACTGACCATGCTGGAAGAGAGGTCTATAAATTTGCAATATCTTGTGTCCTCTCTCAGCTTGTCCACGAACCCACTCGTATTTCTGACGTCGTTGGCCACACTGCATATTGCCTGGACCTTTTGCTGATAACTGATCCAGATAGATGTTCGGTTTCCGTTTCTCCACCACTCAAGACATCGGATCATTGTGTTGTGAAATCTGTGTCGCATTACTCGCCTCCTGACACCAGTCCTAAAGGCACTACACGTGTGTGGCGATACAAGTCAGCGGATTGGGATGAGATGCGTCACTTTTTCGCATCTTATCCTTGGAAGCAAGTTTGTTTTTCTTCTAGAGATCCATCGTACTGCGCAGACGCTGTTTCGAGCGCGATTTATCAAGCTACTATGTAGTATGTTATTCCATTTGCTGAAGTATCCCTTGAGACCAATGCACGCCCCTGGTTTAATGCTGAATGCCACTTAGCTGAAAACGTAAGCATGAAGTCTTTTTGTCTTGGGCTAACGCTCGTAAAAACAAAGCCTTGGATATCCAGTTTAAGAAGAAAACATACAACGCAACTGTTAAAAAGTGTAAAAAAGCGACAAAAAGAGCACGTTTTGATCACATTGGCCGGGTAAGGGAAAAGTTAGCTTCCTTTCCCTCAGGGAGCAAAGCTTTTTGGAGCCTTGCTAAGACGGTCAAGAAAAACTTTTGTCGCCCTTTGCTGCCTCCTCTGCTCAAACCTGACGGATTCTTCGTACCCAGCGCTACGGAGAAGGCCAATCTATTTGCAAATCTCTTCACTTAGTATTCTCGTCTAGATAGCAACGGTAAATCTCCACGTAACTTATCTCCGTTTGGCCATAAACGCAGACAGTTTACAGTTTAGTATAGAGTCTTGAAATATTTTACTATACATACATACATTATATCAAAGAAGACTGTGCTGTTATATATATATCTTGTTTATAGAACAGAACCTTTTACAAGAGATTTTAATTGTTTTATTATTTTTGTCTATGTGTTTGTATTATATAATCCCGGGACTGGCTTCACCGAATTAACATTTAAATGAAATTGCGGTGAGTACGACGCAAACTAGAATTACGGGAGTAACAGGAAATGTTAGCTACGAGGCTTTGGTATTATTTATCCCAAACGGAGTAATCAGTGAAAATGGAGTGCCAACGCTGCGTTTCCTGCTTACATCCTCGTCTCGTCCATTGTCATTAACCTTTTCATAAATGCACTCTGAGGGATCCTCACGCCTTGTACCTACTTCCAGTATCTTGGACACTGTGTTTTCGAAGTCATTATGTTTTTGCTATTTACATATTTCTGTTAAGTGCTTTACTACAACCCTTATAGGCACTTAATAATCATAATATGCAACATACAGTTCAGTCATTTTATATTTATTAACATATATCACGTAAAGTATATTAAGTATAATTCTCGTATTACCTTGATCTGCATGGTCAAATAAAATGGTCAAAAGTAACTAAGAGTCGATATACATATACGGACTCACATGACATTTATAACAGGTACGGTGGGCAAAATCGAAATAATTAACGTAATTTAATACAGCCTTTCCACATATATAGAGGTAATACAACGTTTTGCGTTGTATGTAATTCTAAATTTGAACCAATTTTCAATTCCTGAGTTCATGAATTCCTTTACTTTTTTTTACAATAACTATAACACTAGTTCAAAATATTTATAGTAATAATGACTTATACAGATACATTGTTATAACGCTATCCCGATGAATGATTTTAAATATTCATACATAGTCCACAGTGGTCGGTTTTGTGGCGGTCATAACATAATTATTACCGGTCAATTTGGTTTATGACGACATTAACCCGTTTATATCACGTACGGAGCTAAAGCCGTGCATCCTTTGAACCGTTATGGTTAGAGAAAATTGTTAAACCTAAGTTGGTTATTTTATACTGGTTTGCCAATTATTTTAATCATTTCAAAGTGATTTGGTTCTAAGCTTATAAATATCGTTTTTAATAATACCATTTGGCTGCTGCTGCTGATTTAAATATCTTCAGGAAAGCAATTTGATATAAGAATATTATCATATTTTTTTGCCATAGATTACCCATAGTAGTCAGAGCTTTTAATGCTTTTCTAATTTTTTTCCTATTATATCAACGCATGACTCCTGTCATGCCAATGCTCAATATTTGACTGACTCTAACCAATGATATATATGTGTATATCATCAAGACGTCTCTGATCTTGCTAAGCGTCATTTTGCATTTATACTATCGGCTATCGGGTCAGTCGTAAATATAATCAGCCTACACTAATGTAACGGGGAATCTTTATGGAGGATAGATAAGTGACTTTTACGTCGGCATTCGTTAGAAAAAGATATGTAAAAATTCACTTTCTATAAAAATTAAACAGATATTATTAAACGTATAGGTTACGGTGTTTCATTTTGCAATGCAGTGATTATTAAAATATGTAATTATATTATACCGTTATACATGCAATATATGTTAATTTGATTTGGCAAAAAAAAGAATGAGGTGCCTTAACTGAAGCCAATTCATCTGTGTATATAGAAGCGTGGCTTATAAGAATACATTTCTCATCCAGTAAAGTGTTTAAATTTCTTATATTCGTATTGATTTCTTCTTCGCTTGCGTCTCTACTAATAGTGATTCTAAAATGTAAATAAAAAGATAATTATATAATATTCCTTAGTCAATTCAGGTTCTCCTTGTGTATATGTATATGTATATGTATAGTAATATTAATTTTTTTTCAAAAATTTATATATGCCCTTGATTTTTAAGTAATTTGGGAACTGATTTAAGTAATATTTTTTTATTAGAAATCTTTAAGATCTGATGATGGAATATCAGGAAAATCTTGGTGACGTTATTGAGCTGACGATAGCTGGAAACATAATTATTCTACTATCAAAAGTTCCTTAATGGAAATTCTGCAAATGTTATAGGGACGTATAGAAGAAGAAGTCTAGTTGCCTACTTATATCTATTTACGTACGCATGATGATAGAATGTACAATGTCTCAACTCTAAATTGTTATTTTCTCATATTAAGTTATTTAGCACAGATTAATAAATAAATATTGTTATAATTATTACAGACATTACAAGTATTAATGTAAAAAAACTAAAAAGTACACTGTCCCATTGAGTATGACACAACTACATTATTTCATTCACTCTTTAAAATATGACGGATGAAAAAATTAAATAATAATATAAATACGTATGTGTGAATATTCATCTCGATTAAAATAGAATAAGTTGATTGTAATAGGAGCATCTGAGCAGTAAAAACACACTTCCTGTAAATGACGTCCGTATAGTTAAAATTAACAAGTCAAAAAATACGACATAAGAATCGTATGAATGGAATTTACCGGTTACGTTGGCAATGTACTTTACGTAGCTAAATTATATTTTTTTTTCTGTCCAGCAAGAGTTTCAGGGTTCATTATAAGTAGATAGATTTGACTCTTAAGCACTATCATAAAACCGATATGCAAGGGCCCGTTCAGTTATCACCACTAGATTGTTCATGTCTCCAATAATTTCTTTATCTGGACATAATCATAATTATTAAAATAATAAATAAATATTATAGTCCATGACAAAAATAAAATAGTACATGACATAAAGTCCCATTGGGACGTCAGATTTTCACGAGGAATTATTTTTCAGTAAATCATTTTGCCTCACTCCTATAGAAACGGCTACTCAATATTAGCCAAATCAGATACAATACCGGTTCTTAAAATATGTTTTCTCTCTTTATTACATCTCCGCAGCCTAAACAGTTAGCAATTTAGATACATTAATTCAAGATAATTATTATTACCTCCTCAGACGGTATACCGTGTAAAACCTTTTTCTACTGCTCCGACAGGGAATCGTATGGGCTGATTAAATTAAAGATTTTGCTTTAATAACTATACTTATTTAGATTAGGCAAATGCAGAATAATTATCAAATAATTTGCAAAATATCCTATGTAACATATTTAGCTGTACATACTAAAATCAAGAGCAAATTCTAAATGCACTTTGTCCTATATTTATTAAATATTGTATATTTTATATAACTTAATTTCCTCCAATAAAGATCAAATCCAGGCTGCCCAAGTAATTAGAATTTACCTAACTATACTACACTAGTTTAATGTATACATAAATATTTAACAACTCTTATAACAATTTTACTGACGAAAAATGTAACGTTTTAACTCAATAATAAATAAATAAACAATCATATCTACATATTAAAGTTGGAAGTGGATGTGAATAAAATATAACTTAATATTGGTTTGAACAAAATACGACAAAGGTAATTGCTATGATTTTATATGAAAAGCTTTCACTTTATTTACTTATTTATATTATTTTAAATACTTATCAATCCAATTTTGATAAATCAATTTTATTCAATTTTTAAAATTTACTAGAAGCCAATATCCATTGCTACTTTGGTGACGACTTTGGGCCCCACAATTTTGTGTACAGTGTCAGAAATTTGGGCGGAATACAGAGTATCATACAAGTACTTCTATAAAGCAAGCTACGCAGAGAGACCTCTATGTACTCTGCTTTAGGCAAAATAAGTACAAGAAACTACAAATATGCCTTGAATTTTTAATACCGGTTTAATACCGGTTTTAATACCGGTTCTTAAAATATGTTTTCTCTCTTTATTACATCTCCGCAGCCTAAACAGTTAGCAATTTAGATACATTAATTCAAGATAATTATTATTACCTCCTCAGACGGTATACCGTGTAAAACCTTTTTCTACTGCTCCGACAGGGAATCGTATGGGCTGATTAAATTAAAGATTTTGCTTTAATAACGAATTTAACGAATTTCTCTTTTATAATATTTTAAAGAGATATTACGCTGTAACAGGATGGATTTTAATATATATGTAGCGAAATTTTTAACTGACTATTGTATCCTGGGATTATAACACCTATAACCAATTTTTCCAATATGCAAGGTACATGCATTTTATTACATAATAGTATCAATATTTTAATATTTCTTAATTTCAATTACAAAATCAAAAAGTCATATTATTTGTAATGGTACTAACAAAAAATAAATTTCTAGTTAGAAGAAATCTTAAGACAAAAGGTACATCAGAACATTCTGACTTTTCTGAGATTAAAATGGTATCTTGATCTTAAAACGTAAACGTGGGTAAAGAGGTCACGTCTATTTTAAACATACTCTTCTAAATGTAGAATAGCAGAATATGACCTACAATTTCATTTTAAATCGTATTAAACATTGATTCTACATTAATTAAGAACTGAATATATCTATAGCTTATATCTATAACACAGTATCTTTTGTAGACTCGACGAGCTTTTAAAGCCTGTCAAATTTTAGGATCATTAATTGCTTTACAGGAAATATCGTCGGAACAGGAAACAACCTATTTATGAAAATGTTGTAAAAGGAGGCATCTCATTCTAAATAATTACGTGTCTGATTCTCACTCAGATTAAAGAATGCAACGCACTATGTTTATGATAATCAAAACTATGCTATTTTGAAAATCACAAGGTACTCTTATCTTATATTTTAAATAACGTAAAAACTTTTAATTACAAGTAACTGAATGCATCAAAAATATTGAATCGGTTAATATGGTTTTCCCACTAACACTTATGAGTGATATAACTTATTTAAATATATGAGTTGAATTAATAAAACTTGTTTAGCAGAAAAATGTGTTACGCAGGACAAGTAGATCTCAGAAACTATTAATTTTAATTTGGTAAAACTTAGTTATCTCGAGCAATCAAAACGTATACATATAACTTTTGACAATTTCCATTTCAATATGTCATATTAAATAACGCTGAGCTGCTTTTCATCGTGAGTAAATAAATCACATATATTAAACAAAGTCCCTATATAGTTGGGATTGACCCCATTTCCACAATATATATAAGGGATAGCTCGGAATTAAAAATATCATACTTCCCTCAAGTTAAAATATCTGTATTTTACCATTAAGTTCCGGCACGTTCCAATAATTTGTTACTAGTGTATGTAATATTGTAGAGACGCATGACAACGAAAGAAAACACATTACACTTAACAAATTATGATAGTAAATTTATTTTACAATCGGATAAACGTTATCCTTATAAAGTGATTAGCGATTCTAGTAAAACTATTTTTTCTGGAAAATAATATATTTTCGTAGGCCGTCGTAGCCCAGCGTCTGACTGTAAAGGTAAGGATTGTGGTACCATTTCAACTAGAAAAGGTTACAGCCACAAACCGGCGCGTTTACAGGCAGACGCTACGCTTCTTCGCTACGACGGTCCTCAAAAAAAAATGTTTATAACATATATTAACTATCTCAAATTATCTTAAACATATTCTGAAACACATTGAATAGTTCGTATAGAATCTATTAGGCCAGGCGTAGCTTCACCGCAGCGGTTGTCCGTAGTCAGTGTAGATTAATCTTGTCTAGGTGCGGCTAACGTCTGCAGGATTAAGGTTGAGGTGGCAATTGCTTTGTGTGACACTTTACGTGAAACAGAGAATCTCAGGAATGTACATAATAGTGTCTGTTACAGTGTTGGGAAATTTACATTCCCGTGTAAAGAGATATAGTATTTTGTAACAAACGCTCTTACTTACGCTCTATCTTTATTACTTAATATATATTTTTTAAAAAGTCACTATTTTTTTATCAAAAAGTAACATTGATAGATTCACTTTGTTATCCACTTGTCAGTTGTATTTCAGTTTATCAAGATAATTTTCACAAGATTGCGTAGATTTCAAGCTAAGATGTAGCATATAACAAATTAAGCTTCTAAGTCATGGTAATCTAAAAGATACGAGCTATGCTACTTTTTGCCGTTTTTATTTCAAATGTACCGTAGATCCAAAACTTAAAGGTCACTTCTCGTAAACATAAAAATTATGAAATTTGGCAGGCTTAGGACCATTGATTATTAGTTCATTACAAACAAAACGATTGCAAATTTTCCCTTACATTTTTATTTTGAAGTTTTAAACAACCAGTTTACATTTGTATTAGCCTATAATAAATATAATGTTTTATTTTTTCTCAAATAATGTGAAAGATTTTAACATTCTTTTCTTCTTTTGTATTCCACTTATCATGTTTCTTCACGGATAAATAAAATTAATTCGGTTTCACATATTTTAGTACTTACAATTAAATTTAATCAAATAAAAGATTAATTATGCACCCAACTCAAAACGAAATAAATATTTCGCTATGAATAGATATTTTTAACATTGGGTTATTTAATCTATTCTACTAATTGAAATCTAAACGCCAATGTAACGTGTCTCGTTGCATTTCGATAACGTCAAAATATTTAGTTCAATATTTTAATACGAAAAGTAAATACTAGAAGAGCTTCAAATAATTTTATTTAATAAATAATTAAGTATTCCATTATTCGTTTCCTGTCTGAATCAGAGTCATTGCGTTTCAAGTGACAGAACTCAACGCTGCACTTTGCAGTAAACTGGGAAGGTTATATTATATTTCTATTAGCAGGAGAGGAGAAGCGGAGTAACCCACAATCACTTACCCCAAGCAACTGTTTAAAGGTAGCTACTATCGGTATAAAAATGTTACTAGATTTACGAGTGTAAAAAATAAATATATTTACATATAAAATGATTAATTAAAAAAAATAAAAAACCTACATCACTAAATTAAAAGCAAAAAAAATCATTTTTTTAATATTTCTTAAGCAAGGCTAAATCTTAAACATAATCAATTTTATTAAATGTAAAGCTTAAATTGATATTGTTTCTCAGCTGCTTAAGCTTTCGACATTCATACTACAAAACGGTTCATTGGACAATAATAGTTATAGTAATTATATGAAATAGACAAATTTAGGCGCAGTAACTATTCCCTACGAAACACGACAAGTAACATCAAACCGTGGAAGTTATAAACACCATAATGAGCACATGCCCCATTATTCCTTTGTAAGTTCTTACTGGATTTTTCTTAACTTTAGAACAAAGAGTAAATTGCTTTTTAGAATGTTCTTTGCCTACTTCCGTATTTAAAATGTTGAGTACTGACCTAATTTTAGTAGTTATAATTTTTCAGGCACAAAAGAAATGAAATTACATTTTCTTTAAAATATCTAGTGCTGAAAGCCTCATAATTTGATCAAATTTATTTTGTATCAAATAGGTAAATTTTATTACATTACGACCACAATATATTTTGATACAAATTTGAGAATTAAGTGATGGTTACTAAACCTTGTTAAAGTTCTAACTTTTGTAAAAAAATCAATACATGGACGACTTATTGAGTGGACTATTGAAGTGAAAATTTTAGATCCCATTCACGAGAGAAAATTTAGTAAGAGGTCTTCAATAGCCAATGTGATATTTGACTATGTTGTTAGTAATTTATAATATACATACATGATATACGAAATAAATGTGCTCCTTCTAATATAATATGGTATTCCTATATTTTACATATAAAGAATAATTCTATCTAGTAGTAGAACCATTCTATGAGGTTTTCATAACAAATAAGAAGACACATCACGTATTTGAAAATATTAAATCAACGTTATAAATGGTTAATTTATTTCAATGTTTTTTTTTTTTTTTTTTTTAGCTTCACGCTTTATCCCACACAAGGCAGGGTATGCAGAGGGAACTGCAGGGACCACGGGAACCTAGTGTTAAGACACTCCGTTGCCTAGTCCCTGCTTGCTTTCTCCGTCCCCGCTTTCCGCCGTTTTTGAGGCATTGCGTGTTGAGTGGCGGAACTCAACGCCGCGCTTTGCCTAGTTTACCAGAGCGAAGAAAATGGAAATAGAAAAATCCATCTTCCTCGACTAGGGATCGAACCCAGAAACCGTCGCGTTACAGGCAGACGTTGCGCCTCTGCGCCACGACGGTCCTCAATGTTGTAATAAAATAAATGATCAGCAGACCAGTACAATGTGTACTTTATATTTATGAACATCATAGTCTTGGTTTTGATATCAGGAAATAAATTGTGATGTTACATAAAAGTTACGTACAAATTTCACTTTCTTATTATTATGTTTGTTAGTCTAAATAATTTCAAAAAATTCTGCACGTCAATGTGTTTATGGTATTTATTCTTTCTCTGGGTAACGGTAGTATTTAATTGATTTTCATTTTGCCGTTCTCGTTAGTAAAGAGCTGCTTTTCAAAGTTAATTTTATACACAATTTGAATTTGAATCACAAATATAAATGAGCTTTTACCTACATTTATTATTTTTGATATACAGCAGATACCTAAACCATAAATTTTAATACATATTTTTCAAAATTTTATTTTCATTTCTTCAAATTGGATTTACTTTATTTCGCATAAATATATGGTACAAAAGGAATATTTGGTTTCAAAAGACTGTATAGAAGCTTTTACCAACAGGGCTAGCTTACTAGACTGCAGTCAATATTATAGTACATAATTTGATTTTGCTACGAAACTGGTAGATTTGCTGAACGAGCTTTTAGGCTAATGAAATATAAACATATTACCATAATAATTTACGTATGAAATAACCGCGAACAAAGATAAGTGAGCTTTTAAAAACTTATAGGTTAGTGCCAAAACCTCTTAAAAATATGTCTTTAACTCACTTAGTCTATAATTTTGATTTTGTTCAAGACTAAGAACTTGCAGCTCTTGGAAACTGTTTAGTGTTCTAGCCAATTAAATCATATATTTAAATACACTTGCCAAATACAACAACGTACCAGCTTAAGGATTATTTACTCACTCAAAACGAACATGTTGAACTTTTTACGGAAGTATTATCACCAGGTCATCTGCCACACTATTTGTAATTGCAAATGATAACAAAATTTTATTTACTGAAAAGCTAATAAAGGATATTAAAAATTATCTAGCGTTCCTATATTTTCGACTTTCAAATGTGAGATTTCCGATATCTAAAGATTATATAATCTAAAATAGCAACCAAATACTTTAGAAAGTTGTATTTATTTCACCATAACACTTAAAAATTGATAACTCCTCTTCTCTATTTCAACTCAGCATATTATATAATAATGGGGATGGATTGGCCACACGCTTCGAAAGGATCCAGATCACATCCCAAGGCAAGCCCTAGACTGGAACGCCCTAAGCAGAGCTGGCGTGGGACCGTCGCTGCAGAGGTGGCAAATATAGGGAGGACCTGGAG
Source organism: Dione vanillae (assembly GCA_037178615.1). Classification (NCBI taxonomy): domain Eukaryota; kingdom Metazoa; phylum Arthropoda; class Insecta; order Lepidoptera; family Nymphalidae; genus Dione; species Dione vanillae. Next base: position 16,910 of record JAZFAU010000656.1, on the reverse strand, counting down.
CGAAGTGAAGCGCGATGCTCAAGACCGAACGGGATGGCGACACACTGTGGACGCCCTCTGCTCCATCTAGGGGACTTGGGACCTTAAATCAAGTCAAGCAAGTCATATTTATAATAATAGTGATTGGTTAAAAATACAAATTTAAACAAAATTAAATGTAATAATTTATTAATCTAAATATATATGACTATAACGAACATTAAACTTTTGAAAATTGCCTTAAAGGCAAAAACGATATATAAAACTTGAAAACTTTTCCACAACCTCAATTTTTACTAAAGTTAAAAATATCCTCTCGTAAGCTTTAATGCTACATCACGCATGAAAATCTTTCGGCATGTCCGTGATATGGGAGAGTGATGTGACAATATGTGAATCTAATATACCTACTTTTTCACAGTAGAAAATTTATTATAACGTTTCTTTTATCATGCGTTATAATAATTCTTTAAGAATGATTCTCCAGTTATATTTGGCACTAGCTTCTAGATATTATTGCGACTGTATCATAAAATTTAAATAATTTTATTCAAAATATTTTTATATGGTTCATTTGTTTAAAGTCTTATTTTACCATATTTTCATTAAATTCAGAAGTCAAAATTTGGTAAATAAAGTCTCAAGCATATTCAGACCGCAGAAGAATCGGTGCAAGAGGTTGATGACATTTCCTTTTTCGTTTTTTAACTATCATATTTGAATTTATGGACATCACCTTCTTCCAAGTTTAAGCGTCCTAGGTGCGTTATGTTTATAAGAAAGAGTAATTTTTAATTATATTAAAATGATAATATATATAAAAATAAACAATTCTTTATTTTATATCAGGTATATTTTATTATTTTAAAAATCTACCGAATTTTTTTTAGCGCGTCAAACTATATAATACTGCAATATAAAATTGCATCCGTACAAAAGAGTCTGTGTCATCATTTAAGAAACTTTTCTCAGCTTTATTGATTGTGTCGCTTTTATCAACACCTGTGATGATACTAGAATGCTAAATATTTGAGTACTTCAGTTAATAGCACAAAATCTTAAAACTCTGGCGTTTGTGACATTTTTGGAGTTTTGCACGATAAAAGAAAAAATATAACCTTCATAAAACTCTGTTTGGGTGACTTGAAATTTCCACGAAACTTTAAAAGAATATAAATATGTAGAAGGTTCTTGACATTATTTTGAAGTTTCGTGGAAATTTTAAGTGAAATTAGTGTCAAATATCTACGAATCTTTGGAGCACAGAAAATGTAAGCTTCTTAGTGATATAAATACTTAATAATTACATTTACTTAGAGTAAATGTAATCAAAAGAACGTATAAATAATCATAGTGTTTATACAATTCTTTTTCGTATTAGTATATAATTAAAATCTATAGAATATTTTTCGTAGTAGGTCAAGATTATCAAATTGATTAATAAGCTAGAACCTTTTGTACGGACAAGAAAAATTGAAAATGTATAGGTTATCATGCAAAAAACATTATAAGTTCATTTGTATTAATTCCATGTACTCAAAAAATTTGTACGAAATACTTGATGTTTCAGTACCATTCGTAAATTGACCGATATGTTTCACTGAAACAAGGTTTTCAACACATGTTGTTTTATATTTCAGCTACAATGTAAAGTAGAAAGGCTAATAATATTATTTTATAAGGGTGACGCAACACACAAACAGAAACAAAGTCAAATGAACATCTATAAATAGTAAAAGATGTATACGTTTACATGGATATTTTCTCACGGACGAGCTTAATTAAAAATATTGTTTTTTTTGTAAAGCTGGTTGAGATGAACGAGCTGTAGGGTGTAATTGATTTCGAAGGCTAGAACGTAATTTAATATATCAACTTAACTGAGAATAATACAAATAATGTATACCATAAGCTATTTAGGATAAATAACATCTCATATGGAAGACCCTTAGTCTTCCATACGAGATGTAATTTGATGTTAAATGCAAAAGTAATAAAATTTACAGGAAAAAGAGTTGCCTTCACCATGCTGAATTTATTTGCTCTAAAGATAAGCTTTTTTGATATAACGTTTACTTTCTAGTATTTTTGTATCTACATATAGGGTAGTTATGACAACATTCCATAAAAGAAATCATAATCTTCTTAAAGTTTTTACATGGAAATTGTGCTTATTTGAATATTATTTTTACGAAGAAAAATACCTATAAAGAAGATATTTAATGTGCGTATATCTATTATTATGTAAGAATTTTAAATTCTAAAGTAGTCTAGTAAATTGATTGGGCTAGAAATTTGATGCAGAATTATGACGACGTTTTATTTTATCCCATTTTATTATTTTTTAACCGTGAGATTTAAAATTAAGCAATTAAGATTTTGACAATTATAAAACCCATTTAACATTTAATTGTTATCAATCCAATATAAACGTAATAAGCTATAAATAATAATATAAAAGCTTATTCCAAAAGCATCTCTCATCATCTCGATATCGTAAAAAATATTTTGCTTCTAAAAAATTCTAAAATTATTCTACTAAAAGCTAAACTTTGAAGGACCAACTTTACACACAATATCACTTTTAGTTGCAATCTAAAAATATACGGCGCGTGTACCATTACGTCTAAATAGCATTCTGTTGTACTCGCCTCTGCTCCGTTAAGCTTTTTATAATGGTTTTGTTATTTTTTCACATTTTTTATAATATATCACATTAAAATTTCATTTATACATAGTATCTTTTATTTATTTTTCTATATTCATGTGAGAAAAATATCTCCTTTAATAAGGCATCGGTTAATTCTCCATCTTCAGAACTTAAAGTACCTAACAATTTGCTTTTACTCGTACCAGCTAAATATAAGTAAAATCAAAGCTGGTTGTAAAAAAATTAACATATATCTACTTTAACTGCGTAATAAATAATAATAACTTAACAAAATACTTCCCAATTTTAGTATATAATTTAGTTAATTAATGTATAACTACTTACCAAGCGATCCGTACCAAAACATCTGTATAGGGTCACCCATATCGATTCTCACGTCAGTTCAAGTGAGGTGATTTAATCAACTCGTCTAAGCAAATTCCTACCTTTGTTCCTCCTATACATCGATAATACCCGGCATCTGTTCTGTAATTATATTTACTCGTTCCAATATCGCCTAATGCTGTACACAAGGAAAGCTATTATAACATGACCTCTGTATAGATATTATCAAAAGGTATCAAAGTGTCTACTACATTGGCGTTTGAGCAAATTGCGATTCTTGATTGATTTTGAAAAATAGTTAATATTTTTTTACAATTAAGTATATTTTGAATAACTGAAACATATTGAGCAATATAACACTTAATGCACTAGGCCGTGTATATATTTGGTTGTAAAAACGTAAGCTAGCAAGTTTACATACATATACTTTATCGCAAGAATACAGATTGAAAGTAAAATAATAGATTTGTTTATAATTAATTACTTTTCTAGTAATAAAATATTGATTAATTTTAATTCCTTTTCCATTATATATCCCCTTTTCACTGAAAATTGTTACTAATTCCAGAAACTTACTCATGTCTGAAAATTAAAATAAGGCACCGGCGTCCACTAAAAATCGAGACAAATATGGAAAAGTGAAATGTATACTTGTTAAAGTAAATTTTAATTTAACAAATATTCAGCGTTTTAACTCGTAAAATAAACACTATTATCTATGAAGTTAAAATCTCAGTCATAGTTAAACAATTTTAGTTAAAATAAGAAGTTAAAAGCTTCATTTTGCACATACAAATACATTAGCACTGCTTCACTAAAATGGCATTAGAAAACGACATAAGGCTCAGCAGGATCATAGATACACCAAACGCACATTGTAATAAAATATACATAAACATTTACATACTCATACAAGCATACGTCTGGGTGCCATTTAAAATTTTCCTTATCCTCATCGTTATTGTTATTATGGTGTTACTGCAAGCACTACACTAGGTCGTTTCATTGTACCGTACTCTAGGGCTTTGTAGTAATAGTAGTAAATGTAGTAATATTATCTTTCTTTTAATTATTTCTTTTTATTCAATTTCATATTTACAGTAGTAAATATAGTGGTATTTCCTCGTGACACGTGACAAGTTATCGGCTATATGCTAATAATTTATTTTCGAATATTTTTTAAATAAATTATATCTTTCTTTATAATAATATTATTGCCTTTGTTAAAAGAAATGTCATAAAAGTAATCCCCAGCGAAGACCCAGTGGCAATGATGGATGGATTGTCAATGTACACTAAGTAGATATCCTATAAAGAATAATTTAAACGTAAAATCCAAGAATTCAGTTAAAGGATTCGTGACTAGAATTTCCTGAAATAACCGAAAGCAATAAAAAAATGTCCAACATCATTCTTGGAAATCGCACTGTAAAGTAAAAATTATGAGACAATTGTAGAGATTTTTTGGACTACAATTTACACTACAATTTTTTCGACAAATATAATATACAAATACGTACGAATTAAAAGTATATAAATACGTCTTTGTTATCTGTAAGTGGCTGACTAATCATATTAACCGAAATTTTCATGTCTTTTATCTTCTGCATCTTAAATTTCTTCCTTCAGCATTAATTCATTTACCAATATAACACAAAAACGCTGAAAATACTTAAATAATAATATGAAAATAAACCACACTGCATTTTCACTAAACTAATTACTAGCCTTTAATTACGTAACATATATTTTATTCATTCAATATTATTTTTTATTTCTAATAAGCGTTCTTAGCATGAATAAAAATAAAATGCAAATGATTGTACTGGATGCGTCTACACAAAGTAGGAGCCTTAATTACTGCGACTTTATCCTAAGCTGCTCTTCAAACCACTGCAGAGTTTTATCGTACATCTGCTTTTAATTGTAACAAGAATAATAAATAATTATTTATACCATAAAAGTATAGTAACTATAGTTCATACTATACGTAAAAAATTTTAGTTTAAACTATATTCTTAAAATTTGTATATATATATATATATATATATATATATATATATATATATATATATATATATATATATATATATATATATATATATATATATATATATATATATATATATATATATATATATATATATATATATATATATATATATATATATATATATATATATATATATATATATATTCTTATATATACAACTTGCTTGGTCCCACCGATATAGCTTTATTAAGACAAGTGCAAACTGGCCCAAAGGGATTAATTAGTTCCTGTAATATCCGGGTTAACTGCCTGTTAACGAAACGTGTGATGGTGAGATTTAATTACTTTGAAAATTTCATGTCGACGAATTACTACTGCCTTTATATTTAAAGACTAATTATTTCATAATTTTCATTTATGATCAAGTATATATAGGAAACAATGGTGTAAACAATTTAACAATTTTTAATAAGATTTTGATTTCGTGATCATAATACTTATTAAGAAAATCCACTTACTGGTCCAATCACGTTTTGTTTCGTATCTGTCGATCCGAAAATAAACAACTCATGCAACAAAGTATCCAAAAGGTAACCGGTAGGATATAACAAGAAATAAGAAACAATTTTTATAACCTAATAGAAATTCTAATTTCTAAGATGTATTTTCCCTTACAAAATAAATGGAACAACAAAACGTTACCTGCAATTAAAAACTCGTAAAACCCTCAAAAGGTAAAGTAAAGAAATTTTATTTCATGGTAAACCTCAAAGCGAAAAAGTTTATACAAACTTCTGATATGTGATTAAACAAGATTGAATAGTTGACAGAAATTAATTTACTTTGGCAGAGCCATCGCAGTATATCGTTATATGAACTATATTAATATACTTAAGTATAATATTATATAAAGACAATAGTATAGAATATTGAGTTAAGAAATCTCGAAAATTAAACTGATTCTACAAATATAACAATTTTTAAATTATTAAAATATGATATAATAACATTAAGCCTTATCACGAACCAGACAATGTCCATTGAATTTTAATTTATGATAGTCATATCAAGTAAATACGAATGTGATGAAATGCGGATCATTGTGTGGTGAAATATGTGTCGCATTACTTGCCTCCCGACACAAGCCCTAAAGGCACTAGACGAGTGTCTATAAGATAAGAAGATAGAGACTGGAAAAGAAGATAAATGAGATAAGTTTAACTCTGGAGCCTTTAAGAGCGATACAAGTCAGCGGATTGGGATGAGATGCGTCACTTTTTCGCATTTTATCCTTGGAAGTAAGTTTGTTTTCTTCTAGAGATCCATCGTGCTGCGCAAACGCTGTCTCGAGCGTGATTAATCAAGCTATGTAGTATTTATTCCATTTGCTGAAGTATCCCGTGAGACCAAAGCACGCCCCTGGTTTAATGCTGAATGCCCTCTTAGCTGAAAAAAGTAAGCGTGAAGACTTTTTGTCTTGGGCTGACGCTCGTAAAAACAAAGCCTTGGATATCCAGTTTGAGAAGAAAACATAAAATGCAGCTGCTAAAGGTGTAAAAAAGCGACAAAAAGAGCACGTTTTGACAACATTGGTGAATAGAAAAGGAAGGAAAAGTTAGCTTCCCTTCCTCAGGGAGCAAAACTTTCTGGAGCCTTGCTAAGGCGGTCGAGAAAAACTTTTGTCGTTCTTGCCTCAAACCTGACGGATCCCTGGTACACAGGCCTAAGGAGAAGGCAATCTATTTGCAAATCTCTTCGCTGAGTATTCTCGTCTGGATAGCAACGGTAAGTGTCCATCTCACTTATCTCCGTTTGGCCCTAAAATGAATGCCGTTAAAATCCCCAAAAATAAGTATTAAAATGCATACTAAATCTGCATCTTCTACGTTAATAAGGCCAGTGGTCCTGATGGCATTCCAGCAGTGGCTTTGAAGTGTTGTGCACCCGAGTTATCTCCTGTTCTGACTCGTCTATACCAACTCTCTTTAGAAACTAGTAAAGTCCCGAGATCTTGGAAGCTTACTAATGTTCAACCTATACCCAAAAAAGGAAACCGTGCAGACCCAGCCAATTACAGGCCTGTCGCGATCACCTCTGTAATCTGTAAGATTATGAAATGTATATTGAATAAGCGTCTCCTAACTTACCTAGAAGCAAACGAGCTTCTTAGTGATAACCAATATGGTTTTCGCAGAGGACGCTCCACTGGAGATATGCTAATTTATGCCACTAAATGGAACGAGGCCTTGGAGGGTCACAGTGAAGCAATAGATGTTTCATTAGACATCTCAAAAGCCTTTGACCGGGTCTGGTACGAGGCACTACTCAGTAAGCTTCCAGCTTACGGCTTACCTACTGAACTTCGTGATTGGATTTGTGATTTTCTGAGGGAACGGTCTATTCGAGTTGTCTTATATGGATGCTCATATGATCTAATGGCAATCAATGCTGGGGTACCACAGAGATCAGTTCTCTCTGCAACCTTGTTTCTGCTGCACATAAATGATCTTTTAAGACCCGGTATTAGTAACTACACCGATGACAGCAAGGGATTGAAAGGTACATGACCAACTCGCGAGCTAGTCCCATGGAAATACGGTCCTTAAGACATCGATACGGTCCTTATGAGATCGAATCCATGATTGAACGGGTGAACGTAACTTTGCAGTGGATGTCCGATTGGGGTGACGTTAATCTTGTAAAGTTCAATCCCTCCAAAACACAGGCATGTCTTTCTCCGTGAAAAAGAGTAGCCTCGACTTAACACCCACTTTAAATGTGTATCCTTACTGATTGCTGACCATCTAGGGCTTCTAGGTATTATCATCAGGTCTAACCTGAAATTTGGCCAACAAATTGAGTCTATGGCACAATTCGCGTCCAAGAAAATATCAATTCTTTCAAAGTTTCAGCAGTACTTCAGCTCTTTACATCTTCTTAATCTTTACACTGCTCAAGTTTGATCTTGCATGGAGTACTGCAGTCACCTCTTGGATGGTGCAGCCAAATATCATCTGGAGGCTTTAGACTCAGTTGACTGAAGAGTTCGTAGGTTAATTAATAATGGAAAACTCTCAAATAACAGACTACACACCCTTGAGCATCGTCGTCAAGTTGCCAATTTATCGGTTTTTTAATAGGATACACTTTGGAGAGTGCTTGAAAGCTCTCTTCGAACTGATTAAGCCTTATCCATTCCTATATTGTACTACTAGGCGTAGGAAAAAGTTTCATCCATACATGATTGACATACAAAAATGTCGAACTAAAAATGCTTATTTTTTGGTGAGAGTCGCCAAGATTTGGAACGACCTGCCTGCGTCTGTTTTTTCCTGATAAGTTTAACTCTGGAGCCTTTAAGAGTAGAGTGAACAGGTAGGCAAGAGGCAATACTTAGGTTAAAAATTATGAACTACCTGCTGCTGCCATATTATCTTCTTCTGATTCTGATAAGATAATGAAATCGGTTAGTTGTCATTGATCTTTCTAATACCTTAGAGTGGACAAATTTTTGTTCAAAAGATTTTGAAAATAGTTTTTTTAAATTCATTAATATAAAATAATTTACTATCAACTTTATCAAACAAATGGGCAAAAGAAAGAATAAAAAAGAAGATTTAATAAATATAGTTAAATTAGTAGTAGTACTAATCTAGTGTTAATACACTTCTTTTTCCACTTTCCACTTTATTCAACACATTTCGTGTTAATTGGACTAAATTTCAAGCAAAATAAAGTAAAATTAGTGTTCTAAGCTTCTAGGAACTATATACACAAAACATTTACACTAAATGAAATTTCGTAGACTAAAGTAACTAAGCATTTTTGTGAATAGACGCTCATTACGACGGCGCTAGGATAACGGTCGCGGATAACTCTCATGAATGGCAGCGACTAATGCAATTCTGTGACAAGAATGAAAATTTTAACAGTTTTTTTTTTAATTTATTTTTTATACTGTATGTTACTGGAATATGTTTACTGAAGTAATATAGCATTTAGCGTCTTTTGGTTAGTTAGTATCAGTAAGCTGAAGAGTTTTGATCGAACGGGGCAAGCTTAGTAACTATTAACCGGAAATATATGTATATATTTAAAAAATCTGTACCATCCTTTTCTTTGTCCTTTACCTTAAGTCTTCTTAAATTTCTTTGTTTTCTTTCATTTCAACAGTAAACTAGAAAACGGTGATCATCTAAAACAATACAATAACATTAATTTACGATAAAGGTGTATCATAATTTACATACATATTATTGTCGATAAATTAGATCGCACATATAGCAACTGCACTTAACTTTCACATTATCCTATTATATTTAAACTAGAAATTCTTGTTGGTTGGAGTCTATTTACTTTTCTATTTCAGCTACATAGAGTATGAGTATTAAGGCAATAGATAAAATATCTTGCATATTTTACATTTTAAAGATGCCTGGAGAGTATTTTGTTATTCTTCTTATTATTCTTAATTCTTTTAATGTAGGTAAAAGGCAAGAAAGAGACCGCTTTTGAATGCTAAAACATACAGTGCCCCAATTTCAGAATATAACAGGTCACAGAAAGTTTTCATAATAAAATTATTCTCCAGAAGTTGAAATGAAACCCAACAACCACCACCAGGCATGTCGTATCTGCCTTCCCTGTCTCTTACATGAATTTAATTTTATTCATTTCTTTGTTACAAATATTTTTAGTATTTAAGTACAAGCAGTTAATTTATACTTTGTTTACTTTAAATATACCTACAATATAAATAAATTTAATGAAGAAATGAAAATATACTGAAGTAAAATAAATACTACAACAACCGTCGATTCAAGTTTTTAATTAACAGAATGAATATATGTATGTGTAACTGTGTCTATGAAGTATTTATATAACGTAATTAGAAAAGTTTCAGAACTACTAAGAGGTACTATCACTTAATATACGAAGGACTATTTCAAAATGGCAGCTTTAAAAGCTATCATATTATGACAACATTTCACTTAGGCTCACATCGTTCTATTTATAGAACTTTCAATTTGACAAGTGTAAATATCGTGCCCCAATCAAGGTGTGTTTATCGTACATCTGTCCCGCCTCTTCATACTTTTACTAAAACTTATTCTGACAACATATGGACAGAGAATGTTTTCGCAAAGTTGGAATAGTTGTAAGCTGACAGAAATATTTATTTTAATTTTCATCCTGATTTCTTAGTATCTTATTAATGTAAGGTATCTGGAATCTACTTTGATTGTATCTACTAACAAAACTTTTTCTGCTAATTTATAATTTGAGAGGACAAAATCGAACTTCTTACCTTTGTTTAACTACTATTAAACAAATTGTTCTTACACAAGATATACTTTAGACCCTCAACGTTGTTCTTTAATTTTTCGAAATCAGAGCAACGTCATGCACAGAAAAATCCTGCCTGTGAAATTCTCAATGCACACTGGAAGCTTTAATTTTTACCAAGCCTCTTCCGTCCATCGGATTGTCTGCCGCAGGCTCGTGTGTTTTGAATCGTAAAAGTTAACCAATAGAGATAGAGCAAAGTTGTCGACATTTTCTTTGAAATGAAAACTAAAATAAAGTTGAAATATTCTGATTAAAATTATATTAAATAGTTATTGTTTATTAACAACTTTGTTTTTTTTACCGATAATATTATTTTATAGGAATAATTATTAAATGTTTTTATAGTAAAAATGTACTTGAAACTGCAATCTAGACAAAAATAAACATAGACAATTTCCAATTTAATTCCAATCGAACCTCCTCCTATAAGCACGAATGAGCGTAAATATTGTTAGAACCCCATTCGCTGTACTACGTGACACGCCCTCGAAACATAAGGGACCATCACCTCATAATACAAAGCACGATGCGTAAGTATTAATGGGAAAAGGTCTATTGCCTTTTTAGCTTGCTGATCTTTTATATTTTTTACGGTTAATATAGGTTATACATAGTTACTATAAATTTAAGTCTACTTCTAATTTTGTGTGAATCACCGATTTTGGGAAAATCGGTAATATTCTTTTCATGGTAAAAAATATTGAGATGCAGCTGTAAATACTGTAACTTATTCAAAAATTTGCCTTTAGGAATCATTAGGTCCAAGATAATAGGTTACGTAAATATCTGCAAAATAAAAATTGAGTTAATAATATGGCTAAAATACTCCAAAGTACAAAGCCGTACAATGTTTTCTCTAAAACAAAAAAAGCCTTATCGCTTCATAATTTACTTTAGTATAAATGTATAGTCATATTCAAATATATTTCTGCAAAGCAGGGAGGAAAAATCTACTGTCAAGAGTCCACCCTTCTCTATGCTTACTGCCTGAATTCAAGACGCTGCATTATGAGTTTCGAAACTCCCTAAAACTATCGTGTTTACGGTCAGAAATCCCACGTACTATTTTTACTATATAAAAGAAATATAAATGTATGGAAATTTGAACAATATTATTTTGTTATGCTCAAAAACCTACGGCGTATTACTATATAATAGTAGCAGATGGACATGGCACTTAGTTCAAAGAAAAGGCATTATCTAATACCAACTTGTCTTATGAATATTAACTTAGTGTACTTAAAAAGGAATTAACTTTGTCCCTTGAATGTAAATTTAAATTTAATTGTGAAAGTTGAGAAATATAAGGTTCTCTATTTCTTATCTTACGACCTTACTTTTATAACTTAAGAAAATTATGTACCAATTCATATATGGAAACTGACAAAAAAATATGAATTACGCTTTATTTTCTATTGTTTGTGGATCTTGTGGTCATATGTAAATGAATAAACAAAAAATATTGTGTATGGGACAGTTAGTTACCTAAGTATGAATATATTCTTCTATAAATGTACTGTACTATACACACTATACCTTATTTAAATAAGTTGAAATTGGTGAAATAAAAGCTATATAGAATGAACCCATCTCATGTACCGTATCTGTGGATATATAGATATCTCTATCACAGGTAAGTAAGAAATAGTCATAAATGACATTTGTAATTATTAAAATTGCCTGTTACAAATTTCAAATTCAGTGACATTGGACTCCATTCCGTTGTTCATGAAAATTCATAGTCTCTTGGACTTGGAACAATTTCGTATACATATTCCTTAGGTATATTGCTGCAGGCAATTTACGAATAATAATTTTCTTTTATATTATACTCCTAATTTGTAAAATATTGACTACAAAAGGAAAATAAGGACTTTACAGGACCACTTCATTAGAAGTGTCAACTTGAAATAAATATACAATAATCAGGTCTGTAGTTCGTCAAATTAAGATAATGTAATGCAATTAAAGGTCATCGTTTAAAACAAGCCGCTTTTAGTTTTGCCGCAGTTTTTATTGACGTGGATTTTTTTGTTTTGCTTTATACAAAATTAGATTATGGGTATGAAGATTATGGACTGGAACTTGATCGATTATGTTTCCATTTCAATGTTCACAAAAGAAATTTAAAAAAAAAAATTTAAAGTAATCTTTCTTTATCTATAATCAGAAAATGTGCAAACCACGTATTAGATTTCTAGATATTAAAAGATTTATAATAAGTGATAAGTGTCTAAAAGACATCGCACTATAAGATCTGTTGGAGCGTTTATCTACTACAACTACTAAATAAATAAGTTAACATATAATTTTTACTATAATATGACAAAAAATTACATTATCCGGCACATTAGTTAATTATAACGATGGTTGTGAGTTTGATACTTGGGAATAAATTATTTTCTTCCTTTGCAAAGACGGTTGAGTTCTACCACTCACCGCAGAATATCAGAGAGTTGAGCATGAAGCAGGGAACGGAGTGTCTAAACACTAGGTTCCCTCTATATACCCAGCTATACTGGGAAACTAATTTGATGCTGACAAAATGTATCTATATCGTTCTACAGAATTATTAAATAAATTTTATTGTATCTACACCCTATAAGCGCCGTAATGCCGAGATTATGAACTTAAAAGCTTGTTCTATTAATACTTAGCTAGCTAATACAAACTCAAATCACTTTTGTTGACGTTAATAATGGTGGATATACAACTAAAATAGTTGTAGTTTTTTTAACTTATGATTTAATATATAAATAAATATGTAAAAATGAAATGAATTTATTTAAATAAACATTATATATGATGTATTTATGATAATAAAAATATATGTGATCATTTTCTAATTTAGTGGTTATTCGATTTTAACTATTTGAAAAAATGTTTTGATTATTTGTTCTTGCCAACGTTTAAGAAAAAAAAGGCGAAGATAAAGCCGCGATCAAAATTCTAGTTAAGTCATGTTATATAAATCATATCTGAATTTCTCATTATTTCTTCGCTTGGTTTAAAATATTCTCATTATTTTTCTTAAATGGCGAGTGATTTTTCGTAAAAATCACCGTCCTGTGGATACTCAATGAATTCATCTTGAAATATCGTTTTAACTTTGACCAGTAATTACGATGCGTCAATTATTTTTATTTTATTTAGATTTATTTCATTTCATTTTTTTTTCTTAAATGTTGGGTTGATAATATTAGTATTTTAAATGTCCTATTTAGCGGCACTCAGTGACGCGCTGTCTATCAGAGAGGAAATGATAGTAATTCATATCATTGATCGAACTTACAAACTGTCCTGCTAATTGGTCTGAACAAGGACGAACTTATCAATCTTTTCATGATTTACAACCTCAAATCTCTATATTATTAAAAAGTAATACTACAAACAAAAGTCTGTGACAATAAACATATATATTTACAGAGAAATTAAATGGTGACAACAAAGTTTATTTCGAGAAGCTCCTTAAAACGTTTCCTCAGTCACTGTCATAAAATGTGATGTCTAACAAAATTTTAATGTTAGTTGAAACCATTTAAAATAGAAAATATATAGATATACGTTTTCCTGGAAATGGCAATTTATTTTAATCCCTTTTAAGTAAAAAATTGGCAACGATCGTGGGAATTCCATTAGGCTATAAGCTTCGTTTGTTTTCTTTGAAAATTTTAACTGCAATACTTTTGGGTTTTTGTATATTCAGAATGAAAAATAAAATTTAACTCAGTAATTTTTAAATGGCCTTACCTGCATAACGATATGACAGTAATTTCTAGTTTTTATAATTTTTTATATCTAAAATAGTGTATAGTGGTGGTAAAAAAATGTTTACTCCTGTTATTGCCACATAATTTTACTGAATGGTTATGAATATTAATGAAAATAAATCATGCTTTAGGTAAATATTCATATTTTTCTGGTACTACTTACATATTTTCTACACTATACAAAACGGAATTATAAAGGCGTTATTGGTGATTCGACATGTTGCCGTGAAGAAGATTTAGAAGATTTATTAATTTTCACTCACATTTACCAATTCTTACACCTTAACAATAAAAGAATGTCAATATAATATACCAAGTAAAAATTATCAATTATTATATAATAGCTATGTGTAAAAGTTGCAAAACGGGAACCTAAAATGAACCTGAATAGCAAAAAATGAATGAATGATGTTTAAATTATTTTAAAACTTGTTTTAAATATTAGTTTAATGGACTATCATAATACGATATGCACAAAATACGATGAAAAGTCATAAGAACACGAAAGCGTAAGGAAAATCTGAAAATAACTTGCACATGAGTAACAGTTTACATGGTGTGGAAAATATTTTTCCCAGATGAGAAATCGTGGTGAGTTTGCACCTTAAGGTTTCAGTTGTGGATTTCACACAGTTTGGGTAGATGAGCATTTTTGAATATTTACCATTGGTTAAAACATACAGAAATGTCCTAAATCATAACTTGTTTGATATCAGAAAGATTTATCCTAAGACATAAGGCACCATGTATAGTATAAACATAATAATACTAATATCTATGTGGCTTCTAAGATCTGTGGCTAGTGGTTACTCATAGAATTATTTTCATTCTTGCACGCTTGTTCTGGTTAAACTAAGCCCATCGCCAGTTTTGAATTCAACACGTTATATTCCGATATACATGTGTTTGAAATTAAGTCTTTCTGGCTTATACTTAAATCGTAAAATTTAAAATATTCTAAAAATGTCATATTTCTGAGTACTATATCGTTGTCTAAGTGCACAAGCAAGTGTCGTCGTTAGATGTGCATCATAAGTTGTTCCCGACGTAATCCTATTACACGTATTTAGTCCCGAGAGTGTACTCTATTGAACTAAAACAACAACAACTTTCACTCGTTATTGTAATGGATATTTTTTACATTAAAGCGGTGTAGAAGTATAATTGAGTTTTACGAAATGTTAAAACAAAATAATATAATGTTGGGTTGATGGTAATTTAGACGTTATTTTATTTCTACTTCATTAAGTACAAATAAGGTTTCTAGCCATTTTATGTACGATATATATTCTTGTATAATTAAAAAAAATCTTGAGTAAATATAAAATGTTTATGTAAAAAAATATAGTAATTCAGTTATAAGATAAGCAGATAACGATTTCAAGCTTTTTGAAAGTCTCGCTGTCTCTGAATGGCCTGTTATAATGGTTTAGGACACAATGCGGCTAAAACTCTTTCAGCCATTTACAATAGTTGTATGAAAAACCTCATTAAGTAACAATGGAAGTATTATTTGAGAGGTCCCTAGTGTTGTCTCTAGTGTTTTATGATTATTTAGTGGTTATGTAACTACAAAATAATCACTAAATACAGTGAAATTTCTGAGCAATAGAATAAAGCTTCTTAGCAATAAAGCTTCTCGGTTAATATCGGGAAGAACAATACTTTACACCCAATATAACGTATTGAGTAGCGGGTACTTTTATTTTTGAAAAATAAAGATAGCCTGCAAAATTAATTAAAGCCCGCAGAGTATTTTTTAATAGTCAGTAGACTCTTAGTTTTTCTCGTTTACGTTGAAATATCAGAAATTCCTTAACGACCTACAATACCATGCGTAACTTCGGCTGCGCATTGTAATTTACAGGTTCAGTAAAAGAAGAACTTCATATATAGATTTCTGGATAAAAAAATAAATTTATATCGACAAATCTTTGAATAAACAATTAGTAATCAGAATTCAACAAGCGCAAGTTGTACAAATTTTACTTCCATTATAAATTTATAAAGATATTTTATTGATACCCTTTACAAGATAAAGATATCTAACTTTCAATTCTTAAAGGGTGAATTGTTTGGAAAAAGTTCGTTTAATTTGAAACAAAATTAGAACAAAGCTTTATCGGGGCTTTAATTAAATATTGACAGCTTTGAAAAGGTACTCTATAACAGATGAATTTTGATTTATTGTTTGATACTTGTATTTTTTAGCCTTTTCATTGATTTGTTATTTATAATGTACTAGTATAAATAACCAAATAATGAGTGTGGCTGTATATCAATATATTTAGAAATTAGAAGTGATAATATTTACTTTAAAGAATAACATGTCGACCGTATGTTTCGAAAGTATTCGGACAAAAATTCTATGTATTTATTTTAGCTTTACGCTATACCCAGTACATGGCAGGGTAGGCAGAGGGAACCGCAGAAACCATCGGAACCTATTCCCTGCATTTCGCTTTTTACGAGGCATTACGTGTTGAGTGGCGGAACTCAACGCCGTTCTTTGCCTTGATGTCAGAGCGAAGATATTGAAAAAGAAAAATTCTTCGAGTGGGAATTGAATCCACAAACCGTCACGTATGCGTCTTAGACGTAGTTATATTACGTAATAACATAAATCACCTAAGTACAATATTTCAGGGTGGTTTCCTTCCAATACAGGCCGTTGCAAGCAATAGTTCTGGTTGACATGATTTCGTTATTTTATAGTCTTTGTCATCTTAGATGACTCTTTTTTTACAACAGATTGCAAACTATGTAACATGTAAATCGTAAATTTTACGCGTCATAAGCAAACGGGATAATCTCAATTTTTATG